>JAADVN010000523.1:0-16897 GCA_023335535.1 Globisporangium spinosum | reverse complement strand
CGCAAGTCGGGTGCCGACCATCACGACAGTATTCTCTTGGTTGGAGAAAATAGCGTTAACTGACAAATTGGCTGACCCTACAAACAAACAAAACGCAAACAACAATCAGAGTTTCAAGCGTGCTCGACAGTATTTCTCGCCATATGAAAGACTGCTTACCAGTGAGCACTGTGGTTTTATCCACTATGAGGACCTTGTTGTGCATTAACCCTGATTTTGTTTTGATCGATAGGTTCTGGACAAGTGACAAATAGAAGAGAAGCAAAGAGTTAGCGGGCACATCCACAACAAATGCGCAACAAACAAGGAAAACGTACTCATAAGTGGTGCTTGCGCTTTTGCGGTCGATAAACTTGATCATGGAGATCTCTCTGATAGACATCTCTTCGTCTGTCAGTAATCGGATCCACTTATTTAAAACCACTTGTTACCATATTCCCACTTTACAACTTTTGAAGGTGATCGCTGTTGCTGTATCGATCAAAAGTGATCGACAACCAGTTTGTGTTTGAAATTCTTGTTGCTGGAGACGCTGCAATCGGCCACGCAGGAGCACGCGTGATTATGGCGGGCAGCTGACAGTGTTGCCTTCTTGCGGCGTTCTTTATTTCTTTTTTTTTTGAGTGCATCGTCATGCTCCTCCACCTTTTCCCAATCAATCCACTTGCACCTACCATTAGTATTTTCTTAAGTTTACACTTGCAACCTTGATCGAGTTGGAAAATGACAGACACAACTTGAGCAACCCTTTGCAGTACTCTACATCATATCCATCAGCGGGACGTTTTGAGTTCAGACCACCTATTGATCTGCCAGCGCACTGGAATCGACATGAGAAATTGTTGTTGCTGTGTGAACACCAGCCAGTCACACATGAGGAGGCGGCCGATTCGAATTCTCTTCATCGTGAGGCTTTGGCTGATGGCAGTTCATCAGTACGAAGGTAAGTCCGAGCGGCTTGCCAAGTCCGCTAGACGAACAAGTGACCCCCGCTGTGGTCTGCATTCGTAGTCCTTGGAATCGTTCCAGTGCTTCAAAACAACCTCACAGGATGCTGTATAGCGATTCTGTATTGCCTGCTGCATTGGCAAACTCTCGACTGCACTATTGCTTCTTATCACCACCCAGGAAACTCACACCTTCAGATCTGCCAACGCTCGAAGTGAAAAAGGCACGAGGGAGAAGCAACCAGAGCGAGCATCGGATTGAAATTCTCTTCGTCGTGGTGGCGCTGACACGAGCAGTCACAGGTAGCAGTGAGCATACAAACTTCAAGTGACGGCTGATTGGGTGCTTTGGACTGAAGGGTTTTATCCTTAGACAAAATCATTACCAGTACAGACATACTGTGCAATATGCTGTGTGGACATCTATGATGTGCAAACTGATATCTACAAAATTACACATTGACTTGGCAAACGTATAATTCCAAGCTGACTTGGTGTTTGTATACCAGCTGGACTCTCGAGAAGCCCTCCTGCTGATTCCAGCGAGTATACAAAAACCAAGTTAGACTGGAATACGGCTTATAAAAAGAAATAGTTTTGATAGTATGTTGACATGTATAGCTGAAGTGTATACCTGTATCCCACGAAAAGACGCCAAAGCAAAGGCGTGTTGGTGGCACTCAAGAAGAAAGCAGAAGCGAGAGAGCGCCACTACGCGCATGCACGCATGTGGGGGCTGGCAGCGCAGGGCGAGTCGAGACAGCGCCGCGTCGAGCTGCTGGAGGCGCAGCGCCACTGCCTGCGCTCACTCTCAAGCAGCATGCCACTGGATCTGGCTCTGCGGGTAGACGTAACTCGGGGTTTCTATCTATCTGCCTCTAGACGAACGAATGAATGAATGCTGCCTACTCACTTGCTCTACTTATTGTGCGTGTGCATATCGTAGATCAAGGCAGCGACTCGTGACTGTGGTGGGGGCGGCGTGAAACGATTTAGCGCGCCGCCGCAAGAGGTGTTATGCAAGGTACGTTGTTACGTGTGTGGGCGAGCGAGCGTGATGAAGCTGATGGCTATATCTCCTCATTGTTGTCTTTGCCGATCTCACCTCGGTCTTCACCATGCGCGTTTGGCAAGATTTCCGGGGACTGGAGCTGCTGGAAGAGATCAATTTGGTGGATCTGGGGATCACGAGCGACTGGTTTGGGGTCCTTGCAGCGCACGCCGCAGCATTGGATACGTGGGCTCCGCATTGGATTTCAGAGCAATTGCTGTTCATCCATACGATGGTGTTGTAATGTCTCGCAGGCGGGAGCAAAGCGACCAAGCGCAAGCGACTCACTCTCGCTGGTACGAGCATCGCCGACATGGGCATCACGCATGTGAGCAAGTTCAAGAGCCTCGTGTTCCTTGACGTATCCAGGCGAGTCGGAGCACATACTCTGTCTGTACCAGCCATCCATGATAGTGACACTGTTGCTCACCGATATCATCGCCAACATTATTGTTTCGACTATACCCAGTTGCTCTTTGCTAACTGATGACAGCCTTGCGACGATCCGCCGACAGCTCGATCTCCTGGAAGAGCTCCACATCAACGAGTGCCGGCATTTCACTTCGCCCGTGCTGACCCAGCTCTGGAAAGACTGCAAGCGCCTGCACTCGCTCTCGGCACGCGGGTGTTCAGTGGTCACGGACGCTTTCCTTCAGTGTATGGCGACCACGAAGCGCTCGTCGCCAGAGTTCACGCTGAAACGTCTCGATATCCGACACTGCAAATAGATGTCGTCGTCGGGGATCTCATACCTGGCGACCTCCTCGCTGAAAGATCTCGCCGTGGTATCACTGAGCGCCGGCGACTGCTTGGAGGTCGACAACATGGCGTTCTTCGGATTTGAGACCAGCGCCGGGTTCAGGAAAGTGAAGGAGCTCAATCTGTGCGGCCTTCAGATCGACGAGACGGCCGTAAGCTGGATCGTGAAGGGCTGTCAGACACACTTGCAGCATCTGAACCTGTCACGGCGCAAGACCCTCGCGGATTTCGCACTACTACTGCTAGCCCCACTGATCCGGCCAGGCAGCTTGACGTACCTGAACCAGAAGGAGTGCCCGCTGTTCACCGACGCAGGCATCCGAAACCTTTTTAGTGCAGCTGAAGAGGAGGCGAATAGGCTCGAGAAAGAGGAGCAGCGATACTGATCCAGACCCGGATCCACCGCGTCCAGGCGAGGCACAGGATGCTCAAGATCCGGAAATGGCGGCGCTTCGCCACTGCGAAATGCATCCAGCGGTACCTGAGAGAGTGGGTCCGCGTGCTGCGTTTGAAGCAGAAGCGTGAGGCGAAGACCCACGCTGCGATTAACATCCAAAGAGCATTCGAGGATATCGGGGACGCGTGTACTTCAGGGCGGAGAAGCACCGGCAGCAATGCCTCAAGAGCGCCAAGTTGATCCAGCGGATCTATCGCGGCCACCGCGGTCGCACCTTGTTCAAGCAGGTTCGCAAGGAGAAAATGAGCGCGGCGCTGCTGCTCCAGTGCACATATCGTAGCAGACACGCGCGAAAGATCTACGAGATCAGCCAGGCGATGGTGGCTCTCAAGGCAAAGGACAAGTACGAGCACTCGATCCGCGACTGGATCGACACGAAGCGCAACCCGATGGACGAGCTCTACCGGAGAGCGAAGCTACCCCGCGAGAAGGCGGTGCTCATGGCGCTCAAGAACAAATGGGAGGCCAACAAAGTGGCGGAGGAGCGCGCTGTGCGGAAGTTCAAGCGCGAGTACAATGGGATCTGGGAGACCGCGAATGAGACGATCGGGAACTACTACGCGGTGCGACGGAAGCTCTACGGCGTGACGGAGAACGTTTATGCGTCGAACCGCGAGTTCATCGAGCGCCAGGAGCGCCAGAAGAAGCTCCGGACCGAGTTGGTCGACCTCCACACGCGCGTGGAGAAGTTCAAAGCCGCGATCCAGGAGGCGTCGGCGAGCAGACGCATGCTGGACGGGGAAGAGGTGTTCGAGATTCTCAAGGCTCACGGACTGTTTCTCGAGCACGTCCCAGCCAGCAACCAGGATGATGTCGATTAGCTAGAAGAGCGTGAAAGCGTGGACTCTCAATTGTAGACGCGTGTGAAGGATCGACTAATTCAGCCGAGGTCGTTGTGGACACAAGGCTGAGAGCCACTTGGCTGGTCAAAATTTTGATATTCAAGTATCTGGAGGGTCCAACTCAGTTATTACTTGACAAAGAAACACCTGGGCGACCTCCTGGCGATGTTGAAGGCCTACCGGCAGTCGAGGGGGTCCAAGCAGATGGAGGAGCTGCTGGTGCAGGTGGAGAATCCAATACCGCTTGCTCGATTATTCAGTGGATTAAATGAATGGCTTGCCTATGGATTCTTGAGCTCGCTGCTTGCCGAGAGCACTCCTCGTTCGTTTACACTAATCATGCTCGGCACTCATTGTTCCTCACTCTTCACGCAAAATCGTGCCACTGTGGTACTCTCGTCCTCATGATGCGCATCAAAACCTCAGCCTGTTGTGCTTGATTGGTACAATGTGAGGCATAATCAGCGCGACCACTTGCTCCCATCTCAACAAAATCCACAGATGACGCCAGTCGCATGTGTGCAACTGATTTTGCCACGCACGTCTCGGGTCATCATGGCGCTCAACGGCTGCCATGGATTGAGAACCAGCTGGGAAGCTTCTCCCACACGACGCCATTGAGCAATCGGTACGGCTCTCTCTCCTGAAAGTCTAACTGTGTCTGTCAGTGTGAATGAATGAATGAATGGAAATGGAGGGAGAGCCAAAAGAGCAGAGCCACATTGGCCATGGGGGATGTCGCATTTGCGCTTTTTTCTTTTCGCTCATAAACCAGAAGAAGCCCTCTCGACTACTGTAACAGTATCCACAGCCACACACAGCCTCTGCCTGTCAAAGCTATCCATCCATCTATCCATTGCCGCCGCCGCCGCCATTTGACGATTCTCCCAGTTGATCTCCAGCCAGCCAGCCAGCCGAGTAGCCTCCAGATCTACAACAGTACCAGCACTTGTTGTATCAAAGCATCCCAGCACCATTATGCCGTACGAAAGCTTCAAGTGCTCGCACCACGTGTCCATCCGCGGACTTGTGCAGGACCGCCAGATGGGCTCCTGGCGCTACCTTATCAAGGTCAAGCGCGTTATGCAGGACGACACGCCCACCAACTTCACGTCCCAGCCCACTAACCGGTGCGACTTTGAAGACCACTCGTCAGCACACTCATCAAGATCGCCGTCGTCGCTGGCCAAGGCGCTCTGGCAGCGACGCAGCTCCTCATCGTTTATGAACACCACCACGAGTCCGACCAACAGCAGCAGCGCGTTCGGGTACAGCCAGGTGTACAGCATCCGCCGCAGCTTCTCTGAGTTCAAGCTGCTGCACGCCGCCATGAAGCCGCTCATGAAGAGCTCTAATGGCTCAAAGAGCGCACTGCCGAGCTTGCCGGTGGACTCGATCTTCGCATTCTTCATGGGTGAGACCCAGACGATGCTGCAGAAGAAGCGTCTGGCACTTGAGAACATCCTGATCGCGATCGAGAATCACTCTACGGCCGCGGACTCGTCCGAGTACCTCGAGTTCCTGGCCAAGACCGACACGTACGAGCAGGTCTCCAAGGCACCGATGTCCCCGCCGTCGTCGTTTACCAGTAGTTGTTGTGCGAGTACGTCACTCTCATTGGCGTCTACAGCTACAACATCGTCGTTGATCTCTAGAGCAGGCACGGAGCCCTCGAGGACCTCGGGACTGTACGAGTTCACGACTAGTCGAGAGGCCGAGACCCACCGGATCCCAACGCGCGCGTACCACTCGAACGATCAACAGCAGAAGAAAAGCAGGAGAGGGCGAGGAGCACGAAGACAGTTGGTCACCGAAGCGAAGTCGACGACCATAGAGGATAAGCTACCGCCAGCACAGGAGAACCGCGTAGACTTTCACCGCTACAGTCTGTGCTAGCTAGCTAGTTCTTCGAGGTTCAGAACTGTCGAAGACCCCCCCCACAAAATTGGATCAAATCGTAATTTGTGAAAGTACACAATGTAAGAAAATATTGATGAGTGATGATATTGACTAACACTCCTAGATGGCTCGCTCTTGTTCTTGCTCTCGCTCTACAAAGCGCAGTCCCTGGTCCAGTTTCTCGATCATGCGCAGCACATGCGGCACCGAGCGGTACCCGAGGCCGCAGTTCGTGTTGGCAAACTTGCCCGCACAGGTCGCTGGGGTCATGCCATTCCAGAAGTTTGAGATCAGCACGCGCGCGTACTCGAGCGTCGCGAGCACGTAGTGGCGCTCGAAGGCTTCGAACGGGTACTCTCTCTGGATCTGGGTCTGGAGGACCTGACTTTCCTTGAGACGCAATACGAACTGGTCGTAGTACCAGTGCAGTAGCTCGTCTTCATGGCTGCCCGCCAACGCTTCGATCGATGCGGAGGTGTTGAGCAAATACGCGACATCGAGAGCTCCGATGCCGATACCGCACCACTGCCAGTCAAACGCCACGACCTCCCGGGACTGCGCTTTGAAGAACAGGTTCGCGCTCTTAAAGTCGCCGTGGACGATCGTCTTGAGAAAACTGGGGTAGTTCTCAAAGAGCTCCGAGCTGATGTACACCGCGTGGCGCATCATTCGCTCAGCAAGGGACTCCAGGGAGGCAGAATTTGGATTCACGGTTGTTTGCTTCGTCAATTCGGAGGCAAAGCTGGTTTTCACAGATTCCCAGATGCGTGAAGTATCCTTGAGCGCTGGCATGCCTCCTCGTTTTGCGAGCGACCACCAACCTCCGCTTGGCCAGAGGTCCTGGGCGGCCTGGTCTACGAGACTGGGATTCTTCAACGCCGCCGCGTGCAGTGACGCCAGGTACGCCAGCGCTTGCTTTGCGTCGTCAAGCTGGAGGCAGTCCGCATGGACGTAACCTTGCTCAACAGAAGTAGTAGCAGAGCTCTTGTCCGCCAAGTCATCGACGCTTTCCAGGATTACCATGAACTTGTCGGTGGCTTCGTTGCCCTGCGCGTCTTTGGCGTAGAGCACTGTCAGCGGCTTGATCAACGGCACGTCGAAGGCGCTCAGCGTTGCGTAGAAGTGCGAGTAGAAACGGCTCTCGGTGCGGTACGAGTACAGATCGCGCGTCCAGTGGGCTTCAGATCGTGGAGGCAGCTCGCTCTTCACGTATCGCTTCACAAACAGTGTCTTCTTGGTCGTCTTCTGAGACTTTGGCCCTGTCTTGGTCTCACTTGAAGACTCGAGGTACTCGACCTGGAACTTCATGACCGTCGACTGCTTCCCACGGTGGACTGAGCCTGGGACGATGCTTGATGAGAGCATGTGGTGCAAACCTTGGAAGACGTGGTGACTGAGCCATTCAGGCGTCATGGCTTGGTCGCCGTCGATGGTCCTATATAACAGGACAAAACAATGGTTCAGATGCAACAAAGTTAGAAATTGTCGTGCACCATTGCTGATCAACACCTCACACGAGTGGAGTTAAAGCGATGTCTATGGTAGCAATTCTTGATATTTTCAGAGTTAAGCAGAGGAGCCATTGGAGGACCTTAAGATCTCGACTTTGGCCATGGTGTCGAGCACCCACTTGGACGTCGCGCTCTCGAGGCTCACGACGAGGCCGTGCTCGTTGTCGAACTCCTGGTCGCCCTGCGGATCATACTCGTACACACGACCGTGCTTGTCCACGAGCGTGCCGCCAATGGCTTCGAGCAGCGGCTCCATGGCGCAGATATCCCAACGCTTAGTGGCATTGCGGAAGCGGAAGAACAGATCGCTGGTGCCAGTGATGACGGTCAGAACCATCGTGCCCGTGGCCCCGCCGAGCTCCACTTGCGCCGGCTTGAGCTCTTCAAGCGCCTGGTTTACCAGGTCGCACTTCGTGCCCGAGGTTGTGATGACAAACGGGCGCGAAGGGTAGCGCAGCGCGGGTCGTTCTTGACGAGCGTGCGTGGTCTGTGAAGCGCTCGCTTCGTGCTTGCTCGCGAAGAGACCAATGTCTTTGCCTCCCCAGTACGTCGTGCCGATCGGCCCCCAGAACGGCAAGTGCATCACACCGGCGATCGGGCGCTTCTTGTACGCGATGCCGATCAGCACCGACACTTCGTCGTACTTCTTCTCGGCAAACTTCTTCGTGCCGTCGAGTGGGTCGATCCAGAGCACGAGGTCGTCCGCACTCAGCTTGCCGTCAAGCTCTTGCGGAATCGTGAATTCGACATTGCTCAGCGCATTCAGGTCTGCGAGCACCACGTCCTGCGGCTCGGGCTGCTCGAGTTCGCCCTCTTCGCCGACGATCTGCACCTGCGGCCACACCTGTCGCAGCGCATGGATGATCCGCTGCTGCGAACGACGGTCAGCCACCTGCAGAAGCACGAACATAGAGACGCACCACTCAGTGAGCATAGCGTACTGTACTACAGGGAGGAGGGATAGCGCGCACCCAACAGAGACCCAACACGCTTCATGAGAGATGCATGCTTACCGTCTGCGGGTCGTACTTGTCGTCCGCCTTGTTGACGACGTCGAGGTCCACACCCTGGCTCACGACGTCACGGATCACTTGGCCGGCATGGCTGCCCACGGAGAAGCACGCGGCCAGCAGCTCGCGCAGTTTCAGCGCACGAGGGGCGGCGGCGGAGGTGGCGATGGCGTTCATGGCGACGCGATGGCGATGCGAAGAGGTTCTCAGGAGGAAAATGGGGGAGAAGTGGCCAGAGGGAGGTTTGGAGTTTGGAGCTCTTCGTTCGCAGAAATGATGGTCACAAAGGCGTCGACACATGGCGAGTCACTGGTTTGTTAGCCAGTTCAGAAGGAAGATCTATGATTGGATGAAATAGATGTGTTGACGGTCTGTGATTGGCTGGAAAAGATCTCTTTCTGGGATGGGACATGTTTTCTCTTGCTTCAGAATTAGCTCATCGAGGTGGCACAGATCAGTTTAGTGACCCTTACATATCACAAGTGGTTGTCCGTTGCGGGCACTATTCTGGAAAATATAGTGACAGTTTTGTTTTGGTTCCGGATTCTTGAAGTTTGCCAACTTGCAGTAGTAGGCTATGATGCTCAGAACACGAAGCTCACATGAATTCTTGGGCTCGTGTTCTTCTTGAGCGCTTGCTTGTCAACTGACTCGCACAAGCAACCAACAGCAGCACAAACCAGCAAGCAAACAAGCAAACTAGCGCATCGCTATCAATCAGATCCAATCAATCCGCAAATGGAAAATTCCTTCGCACACTTGTCATCCGTGGACGGATGGAAAAGAATGTTCCCCGCGTGTCGCTCTCTGCCGCCTCATTTCTGTAGCAGCAGGTCGCATGGCTCAACACGGCGATGATGGAAGAGGTGACGGAAAGCTGCCGGATCACTTGATGCCAAATGGATGGATGGAAGGATGAGCGGGATCCTATGGGGCTTCAATCGATCCAGAAGATCCATATCCATCACACAGGTGGATTGGCGAGCAGCACTTGTGTGTGTGTGACATTCAAGTCGTTGGCTGTTGTGGAGACTTGCTTTGCGTGTCGTCGTCAATCGATAGCAAGTGGGAGGAACAAGCAAGCAAGCAAACAAGCAAACGCCAGCAAGCAAACAAACAAGCAAAGCAAGATGGAATGTGGAAAAAAATACAAGTGCGTTTGCTATTATTTGTGTGTGGACTGGTGCTACTGCTTGCTAAAGTGGGCGGATGTACTCTACATGTGTTAAATAGGGCTATTTGATACTACATATGAACTACTGCTACGGAATTCAGTCTTCTACTTGTGGGTGTACTTGTATGCGCCAGTGCCGCGCATGAGGGTGGTTGGTCAGTTCTTGTACCCGCTCTAGCTGGACACGACGGCGGAGCCGCGCGTGGGACTGCCGAGCGCGGTCCAGGACATGCTGCTCGTTTTACGGATCGAACCCGTGCACTGGCCCGAGCTCGTGTGCAGCGGCGCGAGCACCTTGCCTTCGAGCGACTCGTGGCCCAGGAACTCGAGCACTTCCGGCAGGTCCTTGGCCACGTGGTGGTTCAGTACGTCGAGCAGGATCTGCTCCAGCACCTGCTTGCGCTTGAGCAGCAGCTCTTCGCTGTCCGCGAGCAAGATCGTCATGAGCCCATCGGCTGGCAGCGGCGTGAGCGCGTCGCCCATGAGTGGCGCCAGCGCGGCGTGCAGCTGCTTGAACTCGCTGAAGCGGCGGCTGATGACGTACTCGTGCGAGAAACCGCCCTCGGCGTCCACGGGACTCGTTGCCAGGCTGCCGCGCTGCACATGCACGAGGTACATCCAGGCGTTTGTGGTCGCGTCCTGCACCACCTCGGTGATTTTGACCTGCTGTTCGGTGGCGAAGCTCTCGTACGGCATCTTGACTGGAGAGTTAATCGGAGTGGACTTGCGCGCGCAAAGGTGGTCGGTGATCGGAGTTGTGTTGCGTGTTGCTTGGTATTGCTCACTTGCGTGTTGAAGAGAGCAATTTACGAAATGAGCGAGAAGCGGAAGACGGGGCTTGTTTGCTTGTGTGGCTCGAGTGAGTGAGTGGGTTGTTGCTGCCTGGGTGCGTTGCTGACAGGCAAGAGAGTTGGGTTGGGGGATTCGGTAGTGCGCAAGTGAGGGGCTGGCTTCGATTCCTGCGCTTTTCTTCTTTTTTTTCCTGCGGACGTGTGGGACGTTTGCAGTTGTGTTGTTGCTTGTGCGGCTGCTTGTTGCTGTTGTATGTGTGCGTAGGGCAATCCTGATGCACTGCTGTGACTTGTTTGTTGCTGCTGCTACTGGTGTTGTCTTGCGCACAAGTGATCAAATGTGAGAATGAGCAGAGCTTGCGAGCGAGAGCGTGTCGTGTCGCCAGACAGATGGGCCAGTCGGCCAGGCAGTCTCACTCCTTGCTCATTGCCATGAGCGAACGTACGTGCATCTGTCGGTGCATCCACGTGGAAAGTGTGGAGCAACCTATTTATGTCGGCAGCATGGAGGGGACGTCAGCTGTTGTCGCGTCGAAAAGCGAGCAAGCAGCTCTTGAGCAAGCGAGCCACACTCTTGCGAAGCCCAACAAGCCCAGCAAACAACCAAAAGCAAGTTGTCAGTTGTCGCTTGCAACAGCTTGCCAACAGCTTGCACCAAACATCAACCGCCAGACTTGCGTGCCAACGAACCCAAACCAGCAGCCCCGACTCTGCACGTTGTGTCATTTTTAAAAGAGCAGCACGGGTTTGCGGATTTAAAGGAGTTCTATCCCGCCTCGACTCGGACGCGCTCTTTAGAATGGTTTTAAGCTTGGATCATGTTCAACTTTGGAAAGTTTGTTGGGTTTGCAGACCCGTCGACCCGCGCACGTGTGCACTGATTTTGCAAGTTACGGTTCGGCTATTTTTTTCTATGGAAAACAACATCCGACACACACTTTTTGTGCGATGATGGCGATTTTTGAACTCTGTTGACGAAAATAGAGCGCGCGACAGTCACAAAAAAGCGAGTTTTGAGCTCTGAAATGAATAATAGAGTCGGAAAACCGATTGCCAGTCGTCCAACAGTTCATAAAGTTCATAAATAGGAGCACTACAGTGCCGACCAAAAGTGGATTTTGCACACGGAAGGCAGAGTCGCACCCAAACCTCTGTCTCTGTGCCAAAATTTATGAGAATATCCATCCATTTTAGCTTCAGCTTCTTTTCGCTTGTAAAACAGAAATTAGATCCCAACTTATCTAGAATGCAAAGGAAATGTCGATGTTTGTGAGAAAAATTGTGCTTGCCAGTCTATTTTCTTTGACACGTCATACAACAATAATTATTGGCATCGAGCCAAAATGACTGGCGCACAGCTGCGCAGCACCAGCAGACGTCAACGGGGCGGAACAAATTTTGCAGACAGGCAAAAAGTAAATCGCCAGCGCTTTGGCAACCTGACAGAGTGATGCAGCGCCTCGTTTGCTACTAATTTGGTTTGTGCTCTTATATTTACATCGCCGCGTTGAAAATATGTGGAGAAAACACGTGCATGTGCAGAATGGTGACAAACAAGCAGGAGCAAACATTGCGCTTTGATGCACTCTTGCGATCGTGTGCTCGTCGTGCGTCATTTGCTTCGTTGTTGTAGTTCCTTCTCGAACGTTTTGCACGTGGCTTCATACAAACATGAAATTAGCAAACTCAGTATTCGCAAATTGCTGTTGTTTGCTTGTCGCTCTTGGTTGACACATCCACACACGGGTGCTTCGATGCCAATTTCGCTCTTTCGCCAACTTCAAGAACTCAAAATATGCAGACTTGTACAGTTGTAGCAGCGGATTAGTCGGAGTTTGATGCTCAGCTCAGCTCTGAAATGCAACAGCCTGTGTGTGTGCTGTGAGCCAGTGAGCGACTCACTCGTCAACACTCGGTCGTTCGCTCGCGCGATAGTCAAGCCAAGTGGAACTTGGTTTGCAGCGAAAACACGGGCGTGGTTGTCCTTTTGTTTACATTGCTGTGCATTGTATGCTCAGTCGTAAACCTTTATATACCTGCTATAGTACAGAATATTCAGTAATGCATTTGTTTACCAAGATGTTTTCCGAACCCAAATACCTCTATAGTTTGCGTACTGTGCTCCAACTCGAAAAAATAAAAGTCCGGGACGCACGTCAACGTCCAAACATCCAACTCTCGTCAAGCGTCCAGTTGAGAAAAACGACAAAAGCATGCATCAGCATCAGCATCTCGTTTTCTCTCTCGCTCTCTCTCATGCGCAAGCGCATTTCTCCGACGCTTTCTTGGTGATGGCCGTATGGAAGGACCAAACCGATGGGATGCATGCACGGATGAATGCCTATGCGACGGACGGACCGGATGACGCCCAAATATGCAGAAGAGCTGAGCCTCAAAGGTGGTGCTGATGGTTTTTCCATGTCAAAGAACAAATAGTGTCTGGATGTATGTATCCATGCCTCTGTGTCAAACAAGAGAGTCCTTTACGCCTTTACAATCAATGCTGTTTTACCTTGAATAGAGTCACACCGATAACTGCGGATTGTGAAGGATAAAGTTGATGCAAACTGCTGGTTTGTTTCATGTAGAGAGCGGATTTTCTTGTTTGGTGACGTTGGAAATCCAATCTATGTATGGATGTATGGTGTCGCTGCCATCATCCATGAAACCAAAAATTCACGTGGCTGAAAATCTGAAACAACACACAAATTGCCGTTTTCCAACCAGTTGGTTTTGAAAAATAAATAAATCGCAATATCCAGTAGATGGTCGGATCTGCTAAGCGAGCGTGTGGGTATAGGAGCATTTCATGAGCAAAGGCGAGCTGATAATTCAGCAAATCCGGATTTGAATATGTCCGTTGGACTGGAAGCCACGCAACAGCCAATGAGCAAGTCAAACGCCCACAAATTGGTTGTCTGAGTCCGATAAGAAAGTCGCCAGCCACACAAACAGAAAACGGGGAGCGTGCCTCTCATTTTTGCAGAATACATGGTGCTCTGCAGCTGCCGGGCTGATTGGTCGCCGGGAGAGCAGCTGCGTGTGCGCATGCATGCGCTTCCTGCCCAGCCGACGTGCGCAAGCTCCTTACGTGGCTCTGGTGGCAGAGCTCGACAGGATCTGCACCAACGCCATCCATGCAACCTTCTCTGGTCAACAGGCAACCAGCATATCCAACCAAAAGCTGAAGCAGCGTAAGTCACAAAATCTCGACAAGATGGGAAACAATCCTTGATGCAGCAAGATATATCTCTTGCTGTTTGATAATGATAGCGTCAATATATCCGCCATTGCTTTTTGTTGCACCAAACTGAGGTATGCAACAACATGCACCAACTGCTGATTGAGGCGAGCCGTTAATTAGTATCTGTATCGTCTGGAAATGCCAATGTGTAACGAACGGCACTGGCATTTTCTTTCTATTTTTCTTCTCTAAAAATAGAAATGCTGCTGACGTACCTCCTCAACGTTCTGACCTTGTAATTGATTGATTTTTACGCTTCAGATTCCGATGCAAAATGAGCATTTCGCATCAAGTCCTCGTTTCAAGAATGTCAGGCAGTGAAGCAGCTTTGCAGTGCAGTGATATAAGTTTGTCCACGTGCGCGCGCTGCTCGTTGCAAATGTAGACTATCGGCTTCCAATAGCCTGACTAATAATATTTTTCTTCCATTTTCAAAAAGCGTGAGCGGTTACAAGTTGAAGCATGTTTTTCGAACCCATTTACCCCTGACCGACTATCTATTGATAGTGGTGTCTGTCTATCCATCCATCCTGAAACGCCCGGTAGTTAGTTACAGCAGTCTGAAACTGATCGTGGAAGAGCAAAACAATAGAAAGAATATTCGCATGTACTTGTCAAACCCACTGACTCACATTGAATGGCTCACATCGGAG
This sequence comes from Globisporangium spinosum, assembly GCA_023335535.1. NCBI lineage: Eukaryota > Oomycota > Peronosporomycetes > Pythiales > Pythiaceae > Globisporangium > Globisporangium spinosum. The sequence goes on along the minus strand of JAADVN010000523.1, from coordinate 2,559 downwards.
CGGATTTATTTTTCTTTCTAATTCTAATTTTCAGTGTGGTTATATATAGTCCAGTCCCCCAAAACATGGAAAACGCCAGTCTATTTATAGAAACAAAATACACAGCGGATCTTCAACGGCCACATGATACCAATTTATGACATGCGCATGTCGCCCATCGCATGCATGCATGCATGCCTTCCTTAAGTCCTTCACGCCCAGACGGTGAGCGCGGCCATGCTGAAGAGCCCCGCGGAGAAGAGCGCTAGCTTCTCGAGCGCGGGGGTCTCCTGGCTCGCCTGCTCCTCCGAGAGCTCGTGGAACGCCAGGTAGATGAACGAGCCGGACGCGATGCCCAGTGCCGCGCTCTCCACAAGGTGCGCGCTGGAGCCCTGCAGCGACGACGCGAGCGCCATGCCCAACAGAATGCCGAGCGGCGTCATGCAGCTGTAGAGCGTCAGCACGGCCACAGACCGCTCGTGGTCGATGCTCGTCTTGGCGCGCGCAAAGTTCGCGCCGATCGCCATCGCCTCGATGAACTGCAACAAGGCGCAAACAATCAACAGATCGATACGAAGCATGCACGCGTGCGTCAGTGAGAAGCGGAGACATACTGCAAGTGATGTGGAAGCGCATCATTTACGTATCGGTTGAAATCAAGCACATCTTGCTTTGTTGTTACCTTGTGACTGAAGATGGCGACCGTGGTGGCGATCGCCGTGCGATCCAGCAACGGGTTGACACCGAGCGCAAAGCCCGCAATCAGCGAGTGCACGGAGAAGAGCGCCGCTAACAAATACGGCAGCAGCGAGCTGCAGGATCGACAACATTAACCAAAGCGCATACAGTCCGTCGTTTAGCTTTGCAAATAAAAGACAATAAAAGCTGTGACGCGAATGTGCAGTGAGATACGGTACTGTACGCCTTTCTTCTTACCTCTCGCCCGAGAACACGACGTGCTCGCTGACTGTGGCATGCGGATGCGGCTCGTCCAGCGACGACGCGTGGATGGTGCTCTCGTCGTCATCGTCCTCGTGGTCGTACGAGTACATGCGCACGCTCGACTTGCCCACCAGCTAACAACAGTCCACAAGCATAACACTCGCTATACCATCAGTCGCTAATCGCAAAGCCTTCCAGTGCAACGAAAACGATTAAACGCGCGCAAACACAGTACCGTAACTCCTTTCTCCAAGAGCAAGCACGTGGTCTCCTCGACTTTCGCAGCGCGGTGGAACGGCGACGTGGCCGGGACCGGCACGCTGCCGCACGTGCAGCAGCCCACGTGCATGGCCTTGCTGTGCGTCGCGTGGTGCTTCCAGCCGTCCGCCGAGACCGACCGATCGCGAAGTCCAAAGGACGTCACCGCAGAGATCTGCACGCGACAGATGCTCGTCTCGTCTGTAAGAATCAATACGGCAAAGCGCATACATGTTGTGAGCAATGAGTGGCAGCAGTGTTACGTGGCTTACGGTCTGCATAGCGTACGGTTGGGCCGCGCGGCGCTGGCGACCGCCATCATCTTGGCCGGGTCGCCCATGTTGAGCAGGTCGACGCCCCACACGACCATGCAGCCAAGCGCCGAGAGGAAGTACACGACGGGGAACTCGCTCATCCACTTGGCTGGCGGCGGCGCGTCCATGCTCTGCAGCAGTTTGTCGTAGAGCTTGACGGCGTCAGGCAGGAGATGCAGCAGCCCGGATCCTGTTCATTATGGCAAGCGATGCATTGCTGGCCATCATTAGTGCACATTTACAACATCCTATAGAGATCACGCCACCTGTGTGTGGAACACTGGTCGTACCGATAAACACGCCGGCGGTCGCGAACGGCAGCTTGCGCGTGAGCAGGTTGCGCGACGCGGACGTGCCGTGCTGCGAGATCCAGAGCGGCGCGAGCGCGGACGCGACCGTGATCACCAGCAGCACCGCCATGATCACGCCTTTGAACACGTGCGTGCTCATCTCGTAAGACGCGCTACCGCTGCTGCTGTCGCTTATGCTGCTGTAGTCGGCAGCAGCGCCATCGAGAGGGTGCGTGCCTGCGAGCATCATGGACAGACGATCTATTGCCGCTGATCTGCTTGCCACAGGTGCAGCCACAGCCACACACACACGAACGAGGAGCTCCACTTCAAGACTGAAAGCGAAAGCCATTTCAAAAGCGGGAAAACCTTTTGCTACTTGAGCAATTCCGACAAAATAACTGAGAAATGTATGCTCCAATTAGAATGGTATAGTCGCCAAGAAAAGAATCCTCCTCATTATCAGAAGGACAGCTTTCCATAAAAGAGCAGACTCAGATTTAGACACCTACAGTGCATACGTGATTATCTACCAGGTCAGCGGATCTAAAAAGGTTTATTGTCCACAAAAACACTGTATCTAACGTTTTCGCCTCAGGATGTATATTTTTTTCGAGCCATTTTCTAGCAATAATTAAAGTGCCCGCCAAAAGTATAGAAACTGTTGATTTTTTTATTTTTTTTCAAAAACTACTGCGTTTTCAGCACCAAATGATGGCTCAAATAAGCGCGTTTAAAGAGACAAACAAGTGCCAAAATCTTTGAGCGTCAAGTTT
>JAADVN010000522.1:0-16906 GCA_023335535.1 Globisporangium spinosum | reverse complement strand
TGCGCAGCATGTGGGCTTGCTCGAGCTTATACAACATCGCGTTTTCGTTCCTCACGCTTGGCGTCGTGCCCTTGGACGGCATCATCTCGAACAAGGAAGTACTGCTCGCGCACATGGGCAAGATCACCGCGGGCCACTGGCTCAAGGTCGTCGTATCGGTGGACGCGTTTATCGCGCTCGTGGGTGGGGTGCTCACCTCGTACATTGGCATCGTGGGATTCGTCCAGCGGCTCGCGATCGACCGCGTGCTGCCGCGCATCCTGACGCGCAAGAACAAGTGGCGCGGCACGACGCACCTGATCATCATGTCGTATTTCCTCGCGGCATCGAGCCTCGTCATCGCGATGAACGGCGAGATTGACGGCCTCTCGGGCGTCTTCGTGTTCGCTTTTCTCGGCATGCTCGCGTCGTTCGCATTCGACTGCATCCTACTCAAGTTCGACCGGCGTGAAATGCCGCGCGAGACCGCGACGTCATGGATCAACTGCGTCTTCTGCCTGGCCATGATCGCGCTTTGCTTCCTCGCGAACGCGCTCGCGGACCCGACGAGCTTTTGGTATTTCCTGCTCTACTTTACTGCGATCGGACTGACCTCGTTCGTCATGCTCGAGCGCGTGTGGATGCTCAAAGGCATCTTAGAGCTTACGAAGCGATTCCTCGAGTGGCGGCGCTCGCTCGACCCGAACAGCAACGCGCCGTCGATCACGCACCAAGAGATCATCGGCACCGTGGGCATCGCGAAGGCGGTCGAGAAGATCAAGCGCACGCCGTCCATTTTCTTCTGCAAGTACCCGAACCTGCCCAAAATCAACGAAGCTATCTCGTACGTGCTCAAGAACGAGCAAACGTACTGCTTGCGACTGGTGCACGTGTCGGAGCCAAGCGCGCAGATCCCGCCCGAGTTCGAAGACATCGTGTGCCTCTTCGACCACATCTACCCGCTCATCAAGATCGACTTCATGTCGATCTCCGGCTCGTTCGACCCGACGATGATCCACTGGATCGTCGAGCACCTCAACGTACCGACCAATATGATGCACGCGGTCGCCGGCGCGGGCGTGATCACCGCGTAACGCACAAGAACCTGAACAAGAACAAGAACAACACCAAAGGCACCCGAAACGTGTATCCATGCATGCATTTCCATAACCACCCGCTCGTCCATCCATCCATGCACCATTATCCATCCATACTTTATCATTCCCCGCATACACACACAGTGAAGTAATGGTTTCAAAAGCCTACGAGCTCCATGGCCGCATCACGCGGTGCATGCAGATCCATCCGGCTGCAGATCTAAGTCTAAGAAGAGGCAGTCCACGGCAGCCGCGCGAGATTGCCAGTAACGCGCACTGGTGCGTCTCAGCGAACGTGTCGCATTCCCCACGACAAAAAGAAAAAACTGAAGCCATCACTTTCGTGTCCCACCGATATAATGCAGCGATCGTTTCTCTCTTCGTCTACGCAGAGGCGGGTGGTGACGGCGGCGGGCGGCGTCTTCGAAGAGGGCGGCAATGAGGCTGCGGGCGGTGGATATAGAGGTAGAGGTAGGCGGGGCGCATTGGGTGCAGGCCAAATATTGCAAAAAGCGCGTGCAAGATGCTCTGAGCGTCGAAAGCGGTGCACACAGGCTTTTGGGGAGTGATGATCCGGCATCACGAGTCAGATCACAGCTGTGTGATGAGTTCGAGTCGTGCAATTGAATCAACGGATTATTCCACTGGTCCATCCCGCACTTCCAAATACCCTTTAAAGCATAACATCCTGTTGTAAAATGGTATCAATAAAAATTACTGGATACAACACCTCTCTCAGAATGAACAAAGCGCTCTTTGAAATAGATATGTGTTATTCAAGGGCGGTTACCACCCAGAACACGGCCGTTATTGTGGGGGCGTAAACGGTTCGCACTTTATCGGAGACCCTTCCAGCTCGTCCGCTCACACTTCCGCACTCCCGCACTCCCGCATCTTTTGGACGGTCACTCTCACATCGGCGGACGGACGAAGAAGTGGCAGAAGAACGCTAGTAGCCGACCTTCCAGCCAGCCTTCAAGCCTCGAAGAGTTACACGCCAAGAGCTACAAGCACCACTACTAATGCCGTGCTACTTCAACGAGTGCGAGCCGCTGGGCGAGCTCCAGCGCTTCGGCACGTGCCTCGTGGGGCTCTACGGCTACCACTTCCTCTGGGACACCATCGCGATCCGCCCCGTCGTGACGCAGATGGTGTCGCGCGGCTACTTGACCCAGGACAAGTACGACAAAATGCGCGAGTCACTATGGAAGAACGCGGCCGTGGGCTCGTTCTTTGCGTTCGGCCTGTACATCGGCCACGACAAGGACTGGTTCATGACCCCGAGCGGCTATTTTTCCGACTTCCCCTACACGACACCCGAGATCTTGAAATGGTACTACATGATCTACCTGTCATTCTGGTTCCAAGGCATCGACTTCATGCTCAATATCACGAGCAAGCAGTACGTCGTGAAGCGCAAGGACAACGCCGAGATGCTGCTGCATCACTTCGCCACGATCACGCTCATGGTGTTCTCCTACTACTTTGACCTCACGCGCGTCGGCATGTGCGTGCTCATGATCCACGACGTCAACGACTTGCTCCTCGAGACTGGTACGTGCTTTGTATTATCACGATTGATGCGATGTTTTACTGTTTGTTTGTTTGTTTGAGTGTGATATGATGGACTCACACGTTTCATTCATATTGCTTGGAATGACAGCCAAGGTGTTTGTGTACATGGAGAGCGAGTTACTGGCGAATATTATGTTCGGCACGTTTGCGGTCGTGTGGTTCATCGTGCGCTGGTACTTTTACTCGAAGAACATCCTCTACTCCGTGTACACGCTCGGTTGGGACGATATCGTGCAGCCCGCGATTGAGAAGGGGTCGCTCCACGGCGTGTCGGCATCGAGATGGTACTATCTGTGGGTTGTCTTCTTCGGCTTCCTGCTGCTGCTCTTGGTGCTGCACATCTACTGGGGCGTGCTCATCGTCAAGATGGTGATCAAGGCGCTCGGTGACGGCAACGTGGAGAAGGACATCCGCAGCGACTCGGAGGATGATGGCGAGAAGGTCATCGAGGACGCAAACGAGGAGGACGAAGGCTCGGCGTCGGATTCGGCGTCCGCTCCAGTCGCGAATGGCAAGCCAAAGCGCCGCCGCGCGCCAAAAGCCGAGTAAGCAGCATTTCGAATGAACGAGAGAGAGTGAGAGAGTGAGGGGGAGTGAGAGCGAACAAACGAATGAATTGATGAGTGAAGGGCAAAGACGATGGAGATGAGCGGAGACCAACAGTAGGTAGGAAGCAAAGCGCAGGAGAGGACACACGTTTGGCGTAGCAGAGTAGAGTAGATTTAGAGCCGCCACCCTGTTCCAGACAAGTCCCGCCGCAACGATATGGCGCTGGTGGTCACATTAGCAGCGACAGTAGTAGCAGTAGATAACAAAACAGCACGCATGAGCAGTCGGTTCCCATTCATTTTGAGCTCTCCATGAATGCTCCTCTCTTCTTTGCTTTCGCTTAACCGACACTTTTGGTTCTTCTTAGTACCGAAAGTGTCGGTTAATAGAAAATATGTTTTCCTTCACAAGTCGATACAGCGCCGTCATATCGGGTTTGAAGGGAAGCTCTCCATTTCCAATCGGACAAGCACAAAAATCAAACAAGCATGAGCTCCCGCAGCTCCAGCTCGACGCACTTCGTGGGCGAGAAGGTCAAGGCGCTCTGCTTCGTCAAGGACGTGCGCTCGTCCGAGGCCCACGACCAGTTCGAGTTCCTGCCGCTCGTCGCCGCCGGTGGATGGGACAACGAGGTGCACTCTTTCTCCATTGAGAGATCTTGCGTGATCATTCAAACGCGCCATCGCAATGTAATGGAAAACAATTGATTTGTGTGCTGCTGTCTGTCTGTGCATGTATGTGTGGTCAGGTGAACCACATCGCGCTGCATCTGCCGATCCTGCCAACGCGCGACGAGAGCGAGCTGCGCAGAGAGTTCGGACAGCATGAAGAAGTCCGCGCATGCGAGCTGAGCCAAGTGGCGGAGGCGCCGCACCACGGCGACGTGAACGCGCTGCAGTTCGTCGCGACAAAAGGCGAGAATCTGCTCTTCACGGCGTCGTCCAACGGTAGCGTGCTCTGCTATCGCGTGTCTGACACATCTGCTGCGAACGGCATGAGCGATGGTGACGCGGATATCTCCGCTCCTATCGTGTCCGACAGCCCACTGTCTCCATTTGTACGTGACTGCTCATTGCAAATGCTTTCCTGCTACATGCATGCATGCATGATATGCATTGGTGTGTGCGTTCACTGAGCGACCTGTGCGTATGCTTATCGTTCATTAGGCGATTCCGCAATGGGAGAACCTTTTCCGAAGCTCGCCTATGACGTGTCTGGACGTCAGTGAGAGCAAGTCCACGATCGTAGCTGCTAGCGAAGCTGGCGGCGTCGCGTGGCTTAAGCTGGACCACGCCATGAGCGTCAACAAGATCGGTACGTTATTGCTGATCTTAGTGCAACGCTAGAATTGGTTCGTATCTCTTACTCTTCTTCAATGGTCGAAATCGTTTATATGTGATTGTAGTGAACAAGGACTCGAGCCATCTCGCTATTAACGGCATCAAAGTACTCGGTCAGGACTCAATTGTTGCCACTGTCGGGTACGTAGATGTGTGCGGTGCGCTTGAGCTGGTCCCGATTGCCGTTCTTTTTGCTATTTCAGCGCTGACTGTGCTTCTCATCCGTTGTTACTTTTTTTCAACGCAGATCTGCGCCTGGAAGTCAGCTGCGCATCTGGGATATCGCGTCGAACCAGTCGTTCCCAGTCCTCGCTGCATCCGAGTGAGTGATCGATCCAATCCAATCAATCACGCCTGCATGATAGATAGCGCAGTGGACTAACACATGTCTTATCTTCCCCCATGTTTTTTGTTATATGCAGCCCTCATGTTAGTGCGATCCTGACGAGCATCGAAACCCATCCGACGCGACCAGAACTGCTGATCACCGGCTCGGACGACGGACGCGTGTGCTTCTGGGACCAGCGCCGCCTTGATGCGCCATTCCGAACCGAGGCAAAGCACCAGCGCGCAGGTACCAAATTTGTCTCTTTATTTCTTTATATGAATTGGTGAAATCGGTCGACACTGATTGTCATGTGTGTGTGTCATGATAGTGCGCGCGTTGAAGCTCCACAGCGCCAGCCCACGCTTCCTGTTCTCTTGCGGCGACGACTCGACCGTGCTGTCGTGGGACTTCCACCGTGGCGGTCGACCGCGAGACTCGGTCGAGTACGACAAACACGCTACTACTGGAACAGCTGGCGGCTTTAGAAACAGCGCTCAGCACACAACCGAGCAGTCGTCGATGCTCCAGGTCGAGCCTGTTGCAGGAGGTTTCCTCCCGTGGAACGCCGTTGATCTGCACGCCGAGTCGGACACGCTGGTCGCGGGCTCGGACGCGCAGTCGATCCTCATCGTCCAGCACGCGTCCAAGGTTCAGCAGCACTTTGCATAAGAAGACAAACTGGAGGGGGCTTTGGTTAGAGATCACACACTCACAGTGTTGATGGCCAGGGAATGAATTCCGCAGTAAAGTGCACGACGGAGAGCAACCAAATCTGTACGTAGCTCTTGGCAGCAAGAAAATTTCCATTCACATCATCATCAATCGTCAGCATCATTCATAAATATATACCACACATCTTACAGCACGGCTTCACTGTGCTCCTGGTTGGACTGCTCCTCATCCGCGCTCTGGGTCTCCGTCACAGTATTCGTGTCCTGGTTCGAGGTCTCTTCTCCGTGCTCCTTCTTCTTGTAAATGTGCGAAGGGAGCGCGAGCGTATCTGCGATGTTATCAATGTCTTTCGAGGAAGACAAGTAGACGATCTTCTTGTAAAACGCGCTGTTCACGAACCCTTTCGAGACGAAAATGAGCAGCTTGAGCCAGATCGTGGGCTCCAGCATGTAGAAAAAGCGAAGGTTCGCCTGGTACTTGGACGAAAAGATGCGAAACAGGCGCTTGAGCCACGACGCGTTCGGCTGGTTCTCGTCCTTGACGCCCGAGTGGATGTACAGCACGCTGTACTTGTTCTCCACGACCGCGTCCATGCTCTGGATGATGAATAGCGCCACGCGATCCAGGTCCACGGCGTCCACGGGCAAATTCTCGCCTTGGTACACCATCACGGGCGACCCCGAGCGGTCGACTCCAGCGTTGTAGAGGAACTTGAGCCTGCGCAGGTCATCAAAGCCCTCGCTTTTCGCCTTCGAGAGCGCGATTTGGTAGTTCACAAGCGGTGCGTTCTTGATCGCTGCCTGCGTTTTCAGCGCGCGCTTCTCGCGCTCTTCCTGAAGCTGACGCAGGCGCTCGAGGCGCTCCGTGTCCGGATCAATTGACATCTCTCGGAAGTCCTGGATCGCGGTCTCTTCATCATCGGTTGAGTCTAGTATGGGGCATTGCATTGTGGTATTAGCATGACTAAGCACAAACAGGAGTTTACCCAAAGAGCTACGGTAGTTATGGGCACTCACCATTGCCATCACCATCACCATCGCCACTCTCGGTTTGGTTGCTACTGGAGCTGCCGAGCAGTCGGATGCGGATCTTGCGCTCTTCGATGATCGGCTCCCCAAACTCATCACCTAATCGAGAACAAATATCCAATCCCCGTCAGTATATATGACAGGGAAGTTTTAGGCATCAATGTGCTGCTTATCCACACAAACACATACCGAGATGTCTGAGCGCCAGCCGCGTCGCTTGCTTGAGCTCGTCCTCTCTGGTCCGCGGGAAGTACAGCGGCAGGATCGACTCGTAGATCATCTGGTCCTCTAGTGTGTCCACGCAGAAGACTACGCGGTCAAAGTCCGCATGGTAGTGCTCGAGGAAGCGCCGCACCGTACCTGACAAGGTGTAGAATCCACACGGTTACCCACGTGTGCTATTGTCTTTGTATAACATACACAAGTGCGACTTACGAGACGCGATATGAGCGGCTTCGTCGCGCGGGTACCCTTTCCGCTTCGTGTAGATGCAGCTGAGAGCGACCGTGCGGATGCGCTCCTCCTTTGCGACAGAGAGCGTGCTCCGATAGCACATGTGCAGCGCATTCTCCGCCGCGTTGATGTACTTGAGGTTGTAGCGCGGTCCGACTGTATGGATGATGAACTTTGCCGGCAACTGACAGCCGCGCGTGACGACCGCCTCCCCGGTGCGACACCCACCGGCGGCCTCGCACTCGACCCAGATCTCCTTGCCCGCGGCGTCAAGTATCTTGCGACAGAGCCCCGACGTGTCCTTGAGCGCTTCGTTCGTCGAGTTCGTGATCGCGTCCACGCGCAGTCGCCAGATCGCGCCGTTCCAGAGCGAGATCTTTTCGTTTAGCGTCGCGTCGATGGGAAAAGTCGGGGGCGGCTGCGATGAACTGCTAGTATTCATGTCAATGTTGGTAGCAGGGGGTGACGTGGATCTGCTGCTGCTGCATGGGTTCACTTCGTGCCACGTCTTCACGGACGACAGCGGGATCGGTGAGCTGCTGCTGCTCTCCATTCTGCTTCCACTTCTTGGCTGGGTGGCGGCGTTCGGAATGGAGCTTTTCGAGATATGCCGAGTTTGGTGAAGCGGCGCCCACTCGCAGACGCTGGAAAAAACCAGTCCAGAACGAAAAAACTCACATCTACGGCGCTGTTGTTTTGGGTTACGGCCTCTCATTGGTGTGAATTAAAGACCAGCATCTGCTCATTTACATACACCGTCTAATGAAGTGAAAAACTTGAAATCACCATGAGCACAGCGGAAATGGGCTCACAGTGGAAATGGCCCCACACACAGCGCACGATAACGGACAGAGAAGGTAGTAAAAGTCTCGACGCCTTCTTCTCACTTCTCTACGCAGATAAAAGATGCTCCAGAATACTCTCGACTGAGATACCCACTTTAACTGGAACTGGCCTTGAAAATCGGCTGTTATCTGCCCGCCTCGATAAACAGACAGGCACATGGTCGAAGTTCCTGCTCGCGCCGTTGATACTGTCCTTGAATGAACGTTCACGAAGGTATTTCTGATCAACCACACAAAACTGAAAACAAGTACTTATCGTAAGTGATAATACTTCAAATTCGAAAAGTCACCGCATTGTAACATACCTTGGCGTGACTCATGCGACCAAGGTACCCATCAGTATATATAAGGCTAATGCACGGCATCAGCTTGTCTGGAAAGAAGATCGTTCCTGTGAAGCTGATGCCGTGGCTGCATTCGTGTCGGGGGTTGTTTGGGTTGGGGGCTCGTCGCTCTCTTGTGCTGGGCCGATGCCGAAATCGAAGTCCGATTTCGGTTCGTCACGACTCAGCTCCTCGGCGCGCCTCTGCTATTCGGCGAGTCTCTGTTCCTGAGCGCGTTCCTGCTCTCCAACGCATCTCTCGGCGCGTCTGTACTCCTCGGCGAGAGCCTTGGCTTTGTTGCGTCTCATCACGAGCTGTAAAACGGCTTTTTTGTCTCTGCCTGTAACTTGTGCAATCTGGTCCATCAACATGAAACCACATACATTAGCAAAAGCAATGCCGCTCTCCACACGAGTGTGTTGAGCACATGTGGACAAATCGCTTGCGGCGCAATGAAAGGGTCTCCAAGAATGAGCACCTCATTCTTGGACGCCTTCTTTTCTTTCCCAGGTGTCTTATATGGGAGTTATGCCTTATATAGACTCTTCCTTTTCTTGGCGCTAAACCCCCGTACAAGAAGTGAAGCTGACCCCTGTTGTCTTTGTGTGTGCTTTCGGCTTTGAAGTGAAGGAGGAAGAAGAGGAGAAGATAGAGAAGCATGAAGAGGAGAGAGAAGGATTTCTGATGCGCTTCGATGTGGAAGCACTCATATTGTAGGGACTCTCCGATGAATCCGAAGTTCATTCGCGTTCCTGCTTTCATGGAAGAACCTCGTACGATTCACTATCGAGGCGCCCTATTTTTGAATCTGTGCCAAAACGCACTCTGTCGCCAAAGCATACAAATCGCTATACAATTCACTTTCTTTACTATCGAAATGCATTTTGTCGCGAAGTGGGGTTTTTCACGAATCTGTGCCAAAATATGGTCCATAGTGACGAAAGTGAATAGTATAAGGGTTTGTATGTCTTCCTATTCGAGCGCCATGTTGTCACTCGTGAACTTATTAATGTCCAAAGTAACAAGAGCAGTGAGTCGATACAAAAGGGCAGTAGGGGTATTATGTTTGGGGATATATAAATGGAGGAGAGAAAGGCCTTTGCATGAAAAACAGGAAGCGAAATATAAATTCCGACTCGTACTTTACAAAATATAAGTTGCCATTTTCCTTAAGCTTTTAAAATAGGATCTCTGAACATCACTCTTGAACTGATACATCATAAACAAGGGGTAAAAAGGACGCCAAGACCCTTTTTTGTAAAAAGAGGGGGCACTATTCGATTTCGGACTTCTAATTGGTCTTCATCGGCATACCAGTACATACGGTACATTTACCGGTATATTTTGGTGTGTCCTTAATTTCATGTGGAGCACACAAATGTCCAAAATGGCGATTTCCTTTTTGTGCGCAAAAAAACGTCCTGGCGATATCTAGCACGTCGTTGCTGCCACCACCATGTCCGTCCAACAGCTCACTTTGGCAACTTCAGTTCAGAATCTTCCGCCCAACGAACAAGCGCCATTCACGCGATCGCTCGCTCTCCACGCCGATCGATTGACAAAGCGCTCCAACCCCATCAGACAACTACAACAGCTCTCTTCCTACCAGCACGATGTCGATCCATCGCTCCCAAATGCGTACGTGTGTGTGTGTGTGGCTGTCCTTGCGAGTTGACGAGCTCTTTTTTCTCGCTGTCCTTGAAGCTGTCGTAGCTTTTCGCGCTTCCTTCTCGATTGTGGAATGGTATGTTGCATTGGCTGACATTGTGATATGGCTGGTGTGCAGTGCTCATGCGCCCGCAGGTCATGAAGCTTAGCATGCGCAACACCGCCGCGTCCTCGTCGAAGAAGAAGCTGCACACGCAGGCGCTAGCTCTCCGCCTTCCATGTACGTTTTGCTGCAAGCCTGTGTGTGAGACAATGATGCAAGCAGGCAAATGAGCATAATCAGTGCTAATCGCTGAAAGGTGCTCTGGACTTTTATCACAGCTCGCCCAGCCATCATGGGCCACCGCACGACGACCATTGTGCTCTCTGGAGCTGTACTGGTTGCCGCATTGAGCAGAGGTGCGTTCTTCGCCTTCTTTTGTGTATTGCAGTATGGTTGCGTTGCGTAGATATGATGAAATTCACGCGACTGTATTGTCTTCATTGCAGAAGCGGCACTGTCCCAAGAAGCGCTCTTCAACCTCTTCGTAAGTCAACTGTGAATGAATGGCTTCATTCCAGCGTCCCACCTCCTTTTTACGTTAACCATTCTTCTCACATTCTGTGCTTCTTTCTACAGAGCGCTGGCCCAACCGGAGGCAGCAGCAGCGGCGGCGGCAAGGGAAAGAAGGACGACGACTACGTCAACTGGCTCATCGACCAGTTCACGAGCCGCCTCGGCGATATTACGCTCGGCAGCGGTCTCGGCTTCTGCTCGGGCTACGCGTTGAAGCAGGTCGGCAAGGTCGCCGCGGTCACGATCGGCGCGCTCTTCGTGCTCGCGCAGGTCGCGTCGTCGAAGGGCTACATCGACATCAACTGGAAGAAGGTTGAGAAGGACGTGATCACGGCGGTGGACCCGGACGGCGACGGCAAGATCACCAAGAAGGACTTCAAGATCTGGTTCGACCGTCTCGTCGCCATGCTCAAGTACAATCTGCCATCGTCCGCGGGCTTCACCGGCGGCTTCGTGCTCGGTCTCTCGTGCTCGTAAGTTTTTTTCTTCGTTCTCTTTTATTTTTTGAAGCGCATGCATGATGCTCAGCATTAGCATTAGCATCAGCGCAGCATTCTACAGATCGATTCCGCTTAATCGAGATCACAGCAGTTTGATTGCCATCGTAACATCATAATTGCACTACTTACCATATTTGAAACCTCATCGTTGTTATGCTGTTTGTTCTTCATCACCACGATCTCCATTTTCTAAATTACACAAAACCGAATGAAAAGCCATCATCAGCGTTCATTCCGACGGGAACGCTCGCGCAAGGAAGCCGACGATGACCGTGCGGTCCTCAGCGCTCACGCCCATGGTCTTGAGGTCGCGCGAGAACGCTGGCACGCTGCTAATGCCGTTGCTGATGAGGTTGAGTCCGAGTGTCGAGTAGAGGATCACCTCGGGGCTTTCGAAGGCGAAGTACATCTGCTTGCAGCTCTCCGAGCACATCGGGAAGCAGTCCTGCCACATCTTCTCACGGATACGCAGCTGGGATCCACAGTCCGGGTCCTGTTTGTTGTGTTTGTTGCCGGAATCACACATCATGAAGCAACAAATGAATACAGGCGTGAGAAAGACACGCAGCCACACTGGGGATGGATGGGTACACAGGAGGAGGTGGATGGGACGCTCACACTGACTGGCACCACTTCTTCAGTATCACCGCCTTGGGACTGCTGCTCATCACAGAAACAGAAACACAGAGAGAGAGTGTGTGTAAGGAGCCAATCACTCACCAAGCTTCTGATGCAAAACATACCGCTATCAACGCCTGTGTGCGGAGACTCAGTCCGCTCGCCGAGAGGTTCATTTCCTAAATCAAGCATGAAGAAGGGCGTTAGACCCATTGCACTCCACATTAAGTGCATGCAAGGGACACACACAGAAAGAGAGCGCGTATCTCCACCCTCACAGTCGCGTCCTTCTCGATGTAGATCTTGTACGCCTCGGCGGTCGAAAGTCGGATCCCAAAGAGCGTCGCTTTCCACTCCTTCAGTTATGCACACACATACCATCGTCAGATCAAACACTTTTGTAAGCGACCGATACGTGTAGCTCTTAAAAAGCAGAACAGAGCAGTACACCGCCTTCCACAAACGTACACACCTCGGTCTCGTCTTCGTCGTAATCAAACTCGATCGGCGAGAGCCACTCACGCTCCACGAGGCGGTCCAAGATCCGCTGCGCGAGAGCGCAGCGCGGCTGGTCTTCCGCCATGACACCCGACGCGCTCAGATCTGGTAGCGGTGGTGGCGCGCTGTCACCACCTGCTGAACTGCCATCGCCAAGCTGCTCATCACCGCTACTGCTGCAGCTGCTGGCACCATCGTCTCCTCTGTTGTTATTGTTGCTGCTGCTACTGTTCTGGAAGAGGAACTTGGCACCGAAGAGCTCGATGCCCTCGCGCGCGAGCCAGTCGAGCAGCAGGTTCTTCTCGAGGAACTCCTGGCCGCCATCGTCCGACACCTCCGTGATCCCCGCGTGCTCGAGCAGCACGACGAACTCGTCTTCGCTCATATTCAACCAGCTAATCTGTTCTATTCTATTGTGTGTGTTTTTGTTGTCTTCGAAGCGGAAAGCATAGAGAGTGCCACCAAAGAAAAGCAGCAAAAACTCAGACTCAGAGCAGCTCGGATCAGACATTCGTCTGATTCTACTGGACACATTCGGAGTCAGACATCAGCGACCTTTCAGAGAAAAGTTCAAAAGCTCGACTGACTCGCATGCCTGCCAGTCAATATGGCGCCGCTGAACATTCCAACGGATCTCGCTGTGGCTGGATCTATCCGAATACGGACGCCAAGTTGTGCCTCTGACAGCACGGCCGTCTCTGAGGTGTCTTCCACTACGTGTGTGTGTGAATGCTGGACGCGATTGATTCCCCTGCTCAGGTAACGATCGCCTCGTTCCGCGCGCCTCTTGAGTCGAAGCTTTCGCAAAGCAGGCTGTCTCTGAGTGCAACAAACTGTCCGCTGGCATGGAGAGGAATGCGTACGTGACCTCGCTGCTTGCTGGAATATGTGTATGGATGAAGAAGGCATGACGCGCTGATTCTTCTTTCCATACAGCAAAAAGAACAGACAGTCGCATGTCCGTGTGGCTCAACACCATCGATCGATGGTGCCATGTATTTTCTATTTATTTGCGGTTCAAGCAACTCGAGGGACGGTTGATTGGTGGCGCGAACGACACACACACTTCGTAGTAGTAAATGGCGCGCTGCCATCGTTTCTTTTGGTGCTCTTCTTTCTTTCGCGTGGGTGGGTTGATTGCTGCCGTTACAGCTTATTCACATTTTCTAGCCACTCATCACTATGATGCAAGTCAATCTTCAGTTTGTGGGCTCAGTAGAATAACGAACGAGCGATCTGCTCGCACGCTTATCACCACATGCACGCACACGCAGATTCTCGCATTTCTCATCTTACTCTGTTGACTGCACACCACATACATATAGAGAGACCTCTACATGTCGACAGCACTCGCGTCACGACGGAGACCATTGCGCACTGCTGCGGCGACTGCTTTCGTTGTCATCACGATGCTAAACAATGCATGCACATCAATATTCGCCCAGACACAGGGAGAGTTCACGTGTGTAGGCAGCTCATACGCCTTCAGAGATGCAACTGCTGTAAACTGCGGGTTGGGTGCCGGTAGTGCCTCCAATCCGAGTTACGTCGCCGTGAACAGTGCTCATTTCGCTGCGAACCGAGCGTGTGGTTACTGTGTATAGGTGCGCTGGCGGTGGTGCTTCGACTCAGAACCGAACTGCCGATGGTCGTCCTCAAATGCGATGGAGACGCTGCGCGTATCCGGTCAGTGTGTAGATTGCGACGCTGGGGATCTGAGTTTCTCAGCCGACGCGTACAGTCGAGTGGTGGCTACAAGAGACGCGGGCGATCTCCAGGACCCGGTGGAGATCAAATGGCAGTTCGCAGAATGCCCCGTGCAGCAACAACCTGAGACTGACAGCCACACACAACGCTTTCACCTTCACCCTCACCATCTCCATTTTCCACTGCAACGCCAGCTCCCACTGGCAACTCAACGGCGCACATCAACACATCGAGCCAAGCCCCAGCCACAATTTAAGCAGCACGAGCACTGTGCCACCATCGCCGTCGCCGACATCGACCCCAGCAGCTACGAACGCCTCCACGCGAGCTCCATTCAATGCTTCGACGCCTACGCATGCAAGCACGCCCTACACTCAAGTGCCATCTTCACATAACAACAATAGCAGCAGCAGTAGCAACTCGACTGGATCCACTGGATGCTCGACTCTAGAGGCTGGCTCACTATCTGACACAAACCATCAGCTAAAGTGTAACGAGTCAGCGAGCACCACCACAACGACTGCACCAGTGCCATCGACTTCCATGATACCAGCAGCATCTTTCCATCGCCCGTTGCCAGCGAAGCGCCACCAGTTCCGAGCGCCAGCAGTGACGATGATACTACTTCGATTCCTGGATCAGTTGTCATCGCTGAGGCGAAATTGTTTGCAGTGACAATCAGCAAGAGCAGCACGAGCGTGACCGACGCCATCAGTAGTACTCGCATCTCTAGCGCCAGCACCAAGATAATCATACGCGCAGCTGGAGATTCAAACGATGACGCTGTCGCTCCTGTCCATGGAACGAGCGGCAAACCCACGCAATTCAGAGCCGTCAGCAGCACCACTGATGCGAATGTCGAGTCAGCGCCATCTAATGAAGCGCCTAGTGTGCCTAAGAAGAAAGCGTCGACTCCTGCTGCCGATGACGAAAAGGTGCACGCGCCGTCCGCGAGCGGCTCGTCGACTAGCGACTCGAAAACCAAGCGCAGGAGCAACAATGACGCAAGCGCGCAGAGTAGCCGCACGCTCGACGACTCGGCCGCAGCAGGACGCACAAGCAGCGAGAAGCTGCTCAAGAATCCGTTCTTCTTCAGCTCCATGCTGCTCGCGGTCGTGGGCTTCGTCGGCGCCGTGGTCGCGTACCGCGCCAAGGAGCGCAAGCAGCACCGCCACGCGCACTAGCAGGTCACGTGGCGCCAGTACTCGCAGCGCGTGCAATCTGCGTCGACCCACTTGGCGCTGGGCACGCCGTCCCCAGGTGGTGGTGGTAGCAGTATGGGCAATGCATACATCGTGTCGAGCACCACGCGCCACGCCGCGAGCAGCTCGCCTGCAGTGGCGGCGGCGGTAGCAGCAGCCTTGAGCCCCACACCGTTCGGGTCAATGACGCCGTGCGCCAAGCTTGGTCTGCTATAATCGCAGCGTACGTTCAATACGTTAGGTAGTGATGAGTAGCAGTAAGTACAGCTGTGCATGCAATGTAGCATAGCATAGCACCACAGAGACAGCCATCCAGCCTCAGTCAGAGGTTGCCAACCGCTCTCTATTGAGGTGCTTTCTCTCAAACTGGAACGAACGCTTGCATACTGAAATCAAGTGTAAATGTCGAAAACAGACCAGGAAAAGCACGCATTTGTTCAAAAAAATGGCGTCCTCATCGTCGTCAAAGCTGCTGCCGCTCGGCGCTGTGCGCACGGAGGACGGCGAGGTGGTCGTGCCAGCCTCACGCCGAGCCGATGGATCTGTGCGCAAGCCCATCCGCATCCGCCAGGGCTACGTGCCGCAGGACGAGGTGCCCAAGTACAAGACCGTCGCGCAACGCGTACGTGGTTGGAAATGATGATACGCTTGGATGAGAAAAAAGATCCATGGCTCACGCTTTTTTTCTTCTGATGACGCGTCTTGTTGTATGCTATTAGCGACGCGAGCAAGAAGCGCAGCAGACCAAGAGTACGAACGAGCCAGAGCTGTCGCTGCAGGCACTGACGCTGGAGAGCAAGGTGTCAAGCGCGACAAGCGGCCAGCGAAGGACATCGCCTTCACAGGCGGACGAACGCAAGCCGCGTCCCATGTCGCCATCGCAGGTGGCACCAGAGCGCAAGCCTGCGGCAAGACAAGGAAGCGCTGCTGCTGTTGCATCTGGAGCACGCAGCAACCAAGAGCACCGCAGCGCCGAGCTCAAACAGGAGCTGAGCAAGCTCAACAAGCTGCTGAAGGAGATCGACAAGCTGGAAGCGCAGCAAGACGGAGAACAAGACGGCAAGGCGACGCTCACGCAGCAACAACAGCGTAAGGTCGAGCGCAAGCAGGAGCTGCAGTGCAAGCGCAATGAGATTATCGCAGAGCTCAACGGCGTCGCGATCAACAGCGTATCTAATTGCAGTAGCGATAGTGCAATGGCAGGTGGTGGTGGCCCAGAAGCTACGAAGCAGAAGAAGACCTTCGTCGCGATCGAGATGTAAAACGAAATCGCAAGAGTTCGGCATACCAGCAGCACCTCGTGGTTCATTCTTACACTTGATGGTGCATATAAGATGGATCATTCATCCATTCACTCTTTCCGTGTGCTTGCAACGTCTTCCGGGTCGACCATGCCGTCGATCTTGTCATTGGCGTGCCACATATCTTGAGCACTGGTAGACGCAACGTCAGCATTTCAGACCTTGGGCAATTGTAAATAATAAACATGATATTTCAAATGAGAGCTGGATGGAATGCACAAAAAGGGTGTGATGGTGCAAACAAAGCACAACATGTGTAAATATTTCCAAAATGAGTCTCGTCACTTATGGAGCACCTTTTTGTTTGAGCTCGCACTTGAATGCGTATCTCAGGACTTGACGAACTTACTCTAGTACTGACGAGTCATTTTACGCTATGACGCAACACTCTCTTGCTTATAATGTACCGAGAAGCATGTATCTGTTGATTCGCTGAGGTGTACCCCTTGAATATTCACCGATCACGTCCGGTAACAAGCACATTGTAGTGTGTATACCTTTTCGGCTCAAGTGATACGAATCGATAATGAAGTACTGGACTTCTGAATGAAATGTATCGTGCACAAAAGCAAACACTTCCCAACACTTCCCCATGTTGGTTCCTACTTCAGTCGAAAATGGCGAAAACGAGCATGGAATACATCCTTTAGAATTTAATGATGTGGAT
>JAADVN010000521.1:0-16909 GCA_023335535.1 Globisporangium spinosum | reverse complement strand
TTTCTTCATATCCACTGAGGAAGAGCCTGTCGGTCCCCAGATGTCTCTCTTACTCGTTGACGACGCCAACGCGGATTTGGCTTGCAGCAGCACCTCTCGCTCGGGTCGCGCAGGCGAGACGGACTTTACTGGCGGCGGTGCTGCTGCTTTCTGGTTGTTGTTGCTGCTGCTGCTGCTATTGTCGCTATTACTCGCCTTGAGCTGCGCAACCAGCAGCGCCTCGGTCAGGAGCGCGCCTTTGCCCTGGCGCTGGTACCAGAGATCAAAGTCTTTCTGAAGCTTGATGCGGCTCATCTCGAGCACTTTCTGGATGTGCTGGATCTTCTTCTTGAGCTCGCTCAGCTCATGGAAGCCCTTCTTGTAGCTGAGCTTGAACTGCTCGATCTGGTCCTTGAGCTTGTTCTCCGCTGCCTGTTCGGAATCCGAGCTGCTGGCGGCGGTTGCCTTGGCGTCCGTGTCGACGAGCCCTTCGTCCGTGATCGCCTGCTGCTTCCGGAGCTTCTCGATCTGCAGCGTCACCGTCGTGATCTGGTTGCGCGCGTCATTCACGCTCGTCGTAAGCTCCTTCACCGCGTCGTATTTGGCCTTGAATAGCACTTTGTTCTCACGGATAACGTCACTCTTTGGATAGCGCGCCTTGAACGCCTCGAACGACTTGGTTGGGTCGTCCAGGATCACAGGGTCGACTCTAAACGTTGCTGCGAAGCTCGTATCCGCTGGCGCCTGAGGAGGATCTTTGCTGGAAGAGCCACCACCCCCAGTTCGCTACTGCTGCTGTTGCTGCTTCTCCTCTGCCTGGTTGTCATAGCCTGAGCGTTCTCCCAACAGACTCTCGGGGATCGCTTCACCACCCTTCTCCTTGCGGATCATGTTGACCATGATCGCGATCTCGCTGTCGCGCTGCTGGAGCAGCTGCTCAAGCTCCACGACACGGTTCTCCAGTTCTTGGTTGTTGTTGTTCAAATTCCCCATTGAAGAGCTCCTGAACGACGCTGGGGTCTTGCGCATCAAGCCTGGGTTTGAGGAACTGGTAGCAGCACCAATACCGCCTGAAGCAGCAGCGCAGGCAGCACCGGCCGAGTCCGCCATGCTCTTCAAGAGCTCAAAGCACATCTTCATCTTGATGTACGTGAACTCGCCCATCGCGAAGTGCGCGGTCGGCTCCGTGTCGTTCACGTACTCGATGCAACGCTGCCGCAGCTTGTCCACTTCATAGTCCTTGAGTTCCGACCCTTCTGTCCGCACGAGGCACATCGACATTGCAAGACTCGCATCATCAGTGTGATATCACTTGGCAATCCTGGAATACCAGTAGATAAGCCTCTGAACGTACCACGTCGCCCTTAAGCACCGCGAGCTCCTCTTCGAGCGTCGCGACCTGGGCCTTGAGCTGCCGGATGATCACCGCCGGGCCCACCTCTTCGTTCAGCCGCGCGTCGTTGCGCACACGAGCCACGCGCTGCGCAAAGCGACACGTCGGCACGGATTCCTACAAGGACAGACCATCAGATAGGTTGGTTAGGCATTCTAACAACAAAGGAACCAGCTTCACACGTTCACAGGCGTACGTACATCGGTCTGCTCCTTCTCGGGACTCACGGCCGCGACCATGACGGTCTTGCAATTCCCACCGAGGCTATCACGCAATACAAACGTGAGCATCGAGTTGCGGTAGGGGATGTGCGTGCGGCCTTTTGTGTTCTTCCCGTGGAGCGCGACGATGACCATCTCGAGGTAGTGCAGACTCGTGTTGATGTACGTGGCTTCGCGGAACAGCTGGCCGCGCGTGCCGGTCTTGTGAGCACGCTCTGAGCCCGCGAGGTCGACCATGTGCAGCTTGGAGCGTAGCGCGACCTCGCTGCCGGTCCGGCGGGTCTTGAGCGATACGACGAAGATGCAGTGCGAGCGCGAGGACGCCAGGTTCATGTGCGTCTCGCTCATTGCGCGGTTCGTGTCGCCTAGGAACAGCAGGTTGAGCGTGTCTTCCTCCGAGTGCACCAGGTGCATCGACAGGTTGCGCAGGTGGCAGTTGCTGTCTTCGTCTTCGAGCATTGACACCTTCGAGAGGTCCTCGAGGGTCTTCGTGGACTCGTGGTTCGGATCAAGCAGGTCGTAGCCTTGGTTGTTGTAGATCTCCAGGTACGACACGTGCACGAGGATCTGCCAGTCCGGGTTGTTCTTGGCCTTGTCGAAAACCATCGAGAGCGCGCGCGGGATGAGTCCGCGGTCCTCGTACCACTCGGTGCCGCCGGTGATCGTGAACGTCTTGCCCGAGCCGATTTGGCCGTAGGCGAACATGGTCGAGTTGAAGCCGTTGAGCGCGTTGTCGATGCACGGCCGTTCGACGCGATCAAAGACCTCGGTCTGCTTGGCCTCCATGCCGATGACCAAGTCGAAGCAGAACTTGTAGCTCGTGCACGAGTTGTTGATCAGCTCCTACGCCACATCCTTGGGGATTTTGTACTTCATCTCGGAGATCTCCTCGCCCCACGTGAAGAACTCCGACGGCTTCTTCGACGGCTTGATGCGCAGGAAGATGCGGATGTTCGAGTCCACCTCGGCCTGCTGCTGCTGCCCGTCCCCGCCACCGTCGTCATCGTCGACGACGTCCACGCTGTCGTCTACGATCTGGTTTGCAGGCTCGCCCATGGTGATGTGTGTGTGTGTGCTCTTGAGCTGGAAGGCTGGTGATTGTGAAGTCACTTGGATGCTTGTTGTCTGTCTATGTGAAAGAATGAAGAGGTGCGCATCTTGGATCTTGAAAGGTTGCGAGGGGAAATGATTGGCTGAAATGAGTGCGTGGTAGATTTTTAGCCAATCGATCATAGAAACCAATCACTCACGTCGCTTCGTGTACCTTTGTGGATGTGATATCATTGGGACGCTTGATCCGATCGATGGCCAAGCGATTCGATACAGTTTGTTGCAGCGGTTAACAGCTCGAGCTCTATCCGCACTCGTATTGCACAGCCACGTTCGCTCCTACGATGCTCTTATTGACTCAGGAAGTACTGGCGATCGATGATGCACTGCCGTATCCGCTCGACAATGTCGCTACTCCCCGCTATTTGGAACTCTTGGATGCCGTCACTGTCACGGCTCTTCCAGAGCACTCGAGTCACGCCAATAGCCACGCGAACAGCACCTGACAGTCGTCACAACAACAATGTTAGAAACAAAACCTCAAGCCGCCTAGTACGCATAAATATTGTGCGTACTGTACGTACTTGTGACGAATGCTGCTTGCCACAACTCCTTCTCAGAGAGTCGTGGTGCTCGGAAGACCACAGGGATACCCAGCTCCTTACAGGCTTTGAGCACGAGTTCCCGTGTGCTACCGTGAAGCACGCCATCTGCGGCAGTCGCCACTTTGCCATTTTGCACTGATAGCCATAAACAACCACCGCGAGACCACATCAGCGGCAAACTAGTAGCCATAACGCAGGTATAAGGATTTTAGAACAACGCACCGACGAAGAAGTTGGTGATGAGCCCCTCGAGCAGCAACTTGTCGTCTTGAACAGCATCGTAGCTGCTCAAGATCGTTTCATGGATCGGGCCATGGGACGCGTTCATCTGCGCAGTGTACTCTTCCAACGGGACGCGCGTGGAGATCCACTTGGTGTGCTTGCATAGCGCATTCTCACGGCCTTCGCCATGGATCAAGATGGTCGACGTCATGCTCTTGGGCTTTTATGGTAGCACAACACAGAGAGACGCAATGAACCAACAAGAAACGCATTCCATACACAAGAAAAGTATCAATTGTGTCATGCCATCGTACCGTCGGCATCAAGCAGGCGTGCACGCTGACGTTGTAGCTCTTCGGGGTCACAGCGGGTTGTTGGTTCGTCCACCAGAGCACGGTGACCATCAGATCGTCCAGTTGGTTTTGCTCGTGCTGGGCTTCAGCATGCCGGATCACTTTTTCGCTGAGCTCTGTCGTCACGCGTTGCATCCCAGCGATCCACTCTTTCTCGTTGTTGTGTTCGCTGTTGGTGCAAAGCGTGCGAATGCCGGTCGCAAGGCGTTCTAAGTGAAAATCCCCGAGCACGAGTTCGTAGCGTTTATGGTGATTGCGGATCGCACTCGCTCGCGCGCACGTGTACACGCCTCCGCTCGGCTTCGACAGCAGGAACGCCTTTGCGCTTGGCAGCTGCGGTGTGTCTCGCACTTCACACACAGCAGTTGTAGAGCCTGAGGCGCTCGCAGCAGGCGCGGTCACGCCCAACGCCGCTTCAATGCTCCACGCACTCATTTTCTTCTCCAGCTCGTTTGACACGCAAAAAGGTGGCTTTAAGGGAAGTACAGTGAGTTATAGGTTTGAGAACGGTTTGTTTGAGCGAACACACAGTGAACTATTTGTTTAAAACGTGTTCATGAGGTTATAAGGTTTTATATAATGAATGAGGTCTTAAGGTTTCCTACATTCAGGTTTAATTAATAAAACAGTTTTGCGTGAGTAGACTTTATACTTGGCTTTGCTAAGCATTTTGCACATCCTCTTTACAACTCCATAATGTTGGAGAAACCCGTGCACTACTATACTTGGTCTTTGTAAGAAAATGATCATTCAGCGAAGATAAGAAGGGTACGTTCACGCATTATCGGTAGATAGAAAGGAAGCCGCTTGCCCCCCAAACTAACGGCCGCGAACAAAGAGCTCCAGCAAGCGTCAAAGCAACAGGAAATCGACCGACGCGACGAGAATGATGATGTTGCGCCGAGCTGCTCAGCGCGCCGCAACCGCCGCGGTCCGCGCCCACCCGGAGCGCAGCGCCGTCGCTGCCGCCTCGCGCATCCAGCAGGTGCAGCGCGCGGGCTTCGCCACGATCTACGACGTGACGCCAACGCCATATGAGGTGCGCTCTTTTTTTTTGTTAGGAGCATGTGATGTGATGGCGAAAATGAAGCAAACTGGCAGCGATCTAATGGAGAGTGTGGCGTTTATGATGGTGGTTATTGTGTGCTTACAACAGGACATTAACCGCCACCGCAGTGACGCGGAGCTGCGCATCGCGCAGGTCCCAGTCGTGGAGGTGGACAGCAACGTCGCGGTGTGCGACGGCGGCGGCGGCGCGCTCGGCCACCCGCTGGAGTACATCCAACTGGACACAGTCAAGCACAACGCGGTGCAGACGTGCAAGTACTGCGGCGTGCGATACAAGCAGAAGGAGGGCTCGCACGGCCACCACCACTAAGCAGACGGACTCGCAAAGGAGAGGAAGGCAGTAGACAGTAGACAGCCATGTGTTGCTGCTGCCTGATCGATCCGATCCACGAGCGAGGCGAGGAGATGAAGGAATGAAAGAGAGAGATGGAGAGCCGAGTGGAGAGTGAACTCTTCGCGCGGCTCGAGTTAAATAATCACAGACCACAGCAAAAGACCAGAAACATTCGCACCAGCCTGCTGCTGTTGTCGTTGTTGCCTTTGTGCAGTCCTTGCTTTCCTTCACAGCAGGCCCCATGGAGTCCGATTGCTTCGCATTCGCCCCATCACAATGGGGCGGCTCACTCATGCTCATGGACCGACAGAATCAAGTATATTTCAAAAACTCGTACTTAAATGGGAATAGTTTTGACAGAGCGAGGCGGCAACCCCTTGAACCATCTTCATCATCGCATTGGAAAAAACCAATTGGTGGCGTCGATTGATCACCTGAAGAATACGCTGATCATCATGGCCGGTGGAGGCAAACGCAAGCGTCAGCAGCAGACTCAAGAGACGCAGAATGGCGCGAAGAGCAAGAAGCAGCACAAGAGCACAGAGCTGAGCGCCGCGGACGAGAAGGCGATCGACGCGGAGCTCAAGAAAGTGAACGACATGCTGCAGAAAGAGGAGACCTCGCAGAAGCGTACGTCCTAGCACATATGCATGCCTGCTCTGTATCATACTGCTACGATACGATTGGCTGCTGTTATATGTGCATGTGCATGTACATGCTCACAAACTGTATCGTGTGATCGTACTATCTGTCTATCTAGAAACGTGGCAGATCGGCAAGCGCCTGAAGAAACTCATGGAGACGTACCCTGCGATGACGACACAGAAGACCATCGACGCGTTCTTCCTCTGGGGCACTGCGCTGGCACGGCTGGCTTCTCTGAATGAAGACCCGACGCTCGCAGAGGCGGCGGCCGACAAGTTCCAGGAGATGCACGAGATTTCGGGAGGGGACGACTCGGCGATGGGGCCGGTCGGGTACTCGCTGTGGGCGTCCTCGCTGCTGATTGTGGCCACGGAGACGCGACAGAAGGAGGTGCTCGACCAAGCACTCGGCAAGTTTGCGCAAGCGGTGGAAGTGGACGGCGGCACTACGTTCGAGACGCGCTTCCAGTATGCGAAGGCGCTCAAGGATGGCGGGGACTTGGTCAAGTTCCTTGAAAGTGAAGAAGATGAAGAGGATGATGGCGAAGGCAAGAGCAGCTACGTCGACTACTACAAACGAGTACGTACCAGTATGCAGAAATTCACTGGGATCGTGATGAAAGAATGACTTCTCATGGAATGGAATGGGTTCTGTTTGTTTTGTCCAGGCGCTCGAGCTCTGCGAAAAGTTGGAAGAGATCTACGAAGAGGAATCCGCGAAAACTGAGGATCAGGAAGGCGACTCCAAGCCGGAGATTGCCAAGAAAGCCAAGCAAGACAGTGATAAGAGTGACGATGACGAAGAGGAAGACGACGACAAAGTCTTTGTGGAGGACTTTGCGGAAGTGAAGCTCCTGGAGGCGATTCTGCACGGCGCGATCGAGAATGAGGAGAGCAAAGCAGCGAGCTTCCACAAGACACTCTTGCTGTTCGAAAAGGCGCTTGGTATGTATGCTGCTTGTCTATTATCCTGAGATGTGCTTCTCTCGGGTCGTAGGTATCGCTCATTAACATAAATTGCCCGTGTGCTTCATTCACTGTGTATGTACTTGTAGAGATCAGTCCTGGGAGTCCAGATGCGCTCATGGAGCTGGCAAACTACGTGTCCAAGAAATTTCTCGAGTGCCGCGCGAAATTGAAGAGCGTGGGCTGGGAGAAAGTGTTTTCCGACATTGAAGCGCAGTACAAGCGGGTGCTGCTGGAAGCGGGCTTTGACATGGCAGAGTGCCACGAGATCTGCATGCGCAAAGACACCAAGCAGCAGGAGGAGCCCGAGGAGGAGGATATTGACGAGCGCGTGCCGCATTTGCTCAACTCGCTGGGCAAAGCTCTCGCGTCCTTTGCCGTTGGTCAAAAGCAGGAACAGCCAGCCGCTACGGTAGGGAACGGCAAGAAGAAACAGACTGCTGCTATGTACACGAAATCGCCACATTTCGTTCACGCAGTCGAGGTGCTTCGCGCTGCGCACCACTTCCACGACAAGCTCGGGTGCTATCCTCTAGCGTGGCTGTACGCGTATCCAGGCATTGAAGACGAAGAGGTTGGTACTTGGTTCTTGGTGATATGCTTGTATTATCTACAGTTGTTTGCTAATCGTTGTGTATTTTGTGTGTACGTATAGAATTGCCGAACGTGGCTCGAGACTGCGGAGAGCTACGGCGTGCTGGACGACGAACTGCAACTCCCCGAATTCCGCACGATGCACGACAAGGACTGGTTTCAAAAGTTCCTGACGCCCGCGGAAGAAATTGATGAAGACGAGATGGAAGGCGAAGGTGAAGGTGATAGCGAAGAAGAAGGAGAGGAAGGCAGCGAGGATGACGAAGCAGAAGAAGACGATGCAGATGGAGAAGGCGCAGAGGAAGAATAAGGTACATCTGTGGATCTACACTTGCAATCTATTCTTACAGCAGGGAGGTTGTCGATACGAAAAACGAAGCATGGGAGGAGGCACACTCCCAAATAGAGTCTGTATGCGAAGTACTCTTTGCTGTTCATCTCTGTGTGTGATGCTGGGGATGTTTTAACGTTTGATAATTGCTGGAAGATAAGCGGAGCGAGGCAGATAGACGGTACTTCTGACTCCAAGCAGCTTTGGCTTATTTGAGGATTTGAAATCTCAAAACAGCCAATGTGCTGGACTTTCTCGACTGGGACTTGGTTGATTTTGTTCTCTTCATTGTGTCCTTAGGCAGTCACTTCTCGACTGGAGCTGCTTTCGCCAACTCAAGCCACAGAGCGCATACGTACAAGTCTAGCAAGAACAAGAACAAGAACAAGAACACCAAGCCAAGCTGACCCGGTGCTTTGACTCCGCACGCAGAGAGACCCATGGAAGACGAGTTCTACTGCGATCTCCTGCAAGACTACGACGGAACGCTGCTGGAGATCCAGCTGGATAACGACAAAGTTGACGACGCCACAAGTTCTCCACGCAGCCTTGTCGTCGCCTGCAGCACCATCGACATCTCGCTCGCAGTAGCGAACAGAATAGCGACAGCGAGACACGAACACGAGAGCCCCAAGCAGCCATCGGCGCTGGGATTCGAAAGTGACGGAGATGAGGACGAGTGGCTGCAGTTCGTGCTCCGCAACTTTGATCTCGATGTGATCCTGAGCGAGCTCAACAGCTCCGAGAGCCACGGGAGTGGAGGATTCGACCAGAATCCTGCTTCCGTTCTCAACGTCTCGCTCGTGGATATCGACTACAATGGCGAAGACAAAGACATCGCAATGAGCCACGACAGCTATGCCGAACCACCACGAGAGTTTGGTGAGTTACTGTCCCCACCAACGCCAACGCCAACGCCGGTGCTGCGTCCGACATCATGGAGCACAGGAGCTGCATCGATTTGCTACCAACAGCAGCTCGGAGGACTACCAGTAGAGCCATCGACACTCGCGCTCCTCCCATCACCAGTCGACTTTAGCGTCGAATGCCAGCATCCGCAGTGCCAGCAGACCGCGGCCATCATGAACATGTGCTACGAGCACGCCGACTTGCTGTTTGCTGAGCAGCAACAGCAGGAGTCGCAGACAACAATGACACGGAAGAAGCGGCGACGCGCGGTCTTCAGCACCAGCACAAAGAAGAAGAAAGCGAAGATGATAAAGGCGAAGACAGGAGCGGCGACGACGACCAAGAAAGCGCGCAAACCGAGAGGAGCGCAGTCTGTGAAGAAGGCGACGCAGAAGCAACACGAAAAGGATGATAATGAACTCCCGAAAGAAAAGAAGGACCCACCATTGCGCTCTCGCCGGAATCGTCGCATCAGCTACGGTGACGCTGCTTGAGAGAGAAGACGCTGGCTGGCTGGCTGCAACGCATTCGAGCAGAGCAGCAGTATAGTAGCGATGACCTTCCCCTCTCCTCGATATATGACACCCCATGTACGCAAAGAAGATGTGAATGCAATGCACAGTTGTATAAGTGATCTGCTTGGCAAGCTATACATTTGCATTCGAATCCTTCTTCCCGTTCTCTGCTGCATCGTCCAGCAATGAAAGCAAGAAAAGGTATCTTTTCGAGTCAGACATAGCTCTCTCTCTCTCTCTCTCTCTCTCTCTCTCTCTCTGCTCTGCTTGGGTGCTGTCTGACTCCCCCATGCGACATTTCCGCATCTGATGTGTGAGTGTGCGAGTGTACGACTGCGGGGGTGCTTCAGTTCCAAAACGCCCGTGCTGCTCCACAAGCACAAGCGACGTTTCCAAGCAGCTAAAAGCCCATACTAATGAGCAGCACTTCGGCGACACCATCGCGCTTCACAGAGGAAGAGCTGCAGTGGCGCCAGCAGCGCGCCGAGCTCTACGTCCACCTCTACGAGGGCGGCAAGCAGGGGCTCAAGCGCAACGCCGTGCTCGCCACCAGGTGTGTTCCATTGCTGTTGCGCTTCGTGTTTACTCGCATTTCATCATGTACTTTTTTGATGTCAATGCGTCCATGATGCACACGCAGAGAGCACTTCATGCCCGGCGCGACGTTCACGCCCAAGCCGTACGTGTTCCCGAGCGATGACGACTGTGTGACGCTGATCTGCGCTGAGATCCCGCCGCAAGCCGCAAAGGTGTGCCATGGCATCGGCGAGGAGCTCGTTGGGTTGCTGCCCAAATTGGACGACGGCAATGCGGTCGGGTACGTGAACGAGCTGGACCTGATGCACATCACGCTCTTCCACACGTCGCATCCGGACGAGCTCGCACCGCATGCCAAGTCGCGACGCAACAAAGACATCGCGCAGTTGACGAGCATGCTCAAGTGCTTCTCGGCGTTCCGCGTCAAGCCCGTCCGCGTGCTACTGGCGTCCTCCGGTGCTATCATCATGCTCTTTGAGTGTTTGAACGATGACGACGACGAGTCCAAGGCCACGGGTGCATCGTGCATCAATGCGAACCAGGAGTTCTCGGTTGACCACCTGCGCAAGACCGCGAAGGAGACGTTCGAGCACGGACCAAAGCAGGGTGGCACGCGCACGATCGTGCACTCGACGCTGGGTCGGATCCTGGACCCGGATGTGTCGCAAGAAGCGCTCGAAAGCGTCTACGCGCAGTGCGACGCGATCACGAAGCGCTTTGCGGACCAGCCATACGCGTTCCGCATCGAGAAGATCTGGTACGTGGAGGAGACGCACCACTTCTCGCCGCAGGGAAAGAAGACGGTAATCGCGCTGCAGTGAGAGAGAGAGAATAATGACGGGCTTAGTTGAGATCCCGAGAGTCTGGGGACTGTATCACTCTTTGCCGTAAGCAGCTCAATAGAAAGACAATGCACCAGCGTGCGCTGGTAGACGGATGACATGGACTGAAAAATGTGATTGGTTAGGCCAATTCAGATCATTGGCGCTGATTCCTACCGCCGCTGCACGGAATAAAGTGTGTTGCCCCTTGTCAGCAAAACATCTCACGTTCGATCGTTGATGAAGAAGCGGTGTTGCAGCACAAGGAGTCCCTGAGGGACAGCTGGCTATGTAAGTTGGATGCATCGAGGCGCAAGATGGTCCAATTAGCTGCACAGAATATCACAGAAGTAGGGTACGCCAACGAGTCGCCAGCGAGAACTGATCGAAGATCGTCAGTTAGCCAACCGATGACTTGTTGCAATACTGACTGCGTTGAAAGTGGAAACAGCGATTCTCCATTGCGGTTTGGAGATGTCTTGTATCGTTTTCCACAATCTCACTCATTCGAGTTGATCGCTTATGAACACAAAATCCTTTGTCTCCAGAAATTTGTCCAGTACTGGCGGACACTCGTAAGAGTGGTGGAAACGTAAATAAATGTCCACCTGTAGGTGTACTGGACTGGACAGAGTTCTGACCACGCGTTGTGCTCGTCTTGAGGAGTCTGGTGGCAGTATTTGCTCTTATAACCGATGTCTGTTTACGAAATAATTGGAGCATGAATGATGGTCACAATCGAGCAACGAGTGATCTCCGAATGCAGTGGTACGAAGGGTCTTTTATTTGGGTAGGTCCTCTTATTCAGACGAGACAGCTTGCCGAACATGACCAAATCCGTCGAAAAAATAGGCCAGGCGCAAGTATACAAAGTTTCATATACCGACCGACCGCGAAGCGTAATGTTTTCGTTTTAACAACCGACCGATTTCGCTACTTTTTAGTACGATTTCCAATAGAATTCTCAGGTGAATTGACGCCTGCGAAGACGACCGACCGCGCGCTGTTCCGTACGGTACCGTACAGTGTCGGTTCAGCATGACGAACCGGGAAGAACGCTGCAAACTGTTGAAGCGGTCACAAACACTCCTTATTCCCATAGAGCGAGTTTCCGACCGCCCGACCGACATTGCACCGATTCGGCTTACAAATTTCAAGGTAAACAGACCCTATGAGTACGACCACCCGCTCCATCGACCGCGAAACGCGGAAATCCTGGCTTCCATCCGCCCCGACCAGCCCGACCGATCACTCACTCTGGGATTTCACACACAAAGCACACACATCGTACGTGTCAGTTGTTCATGAAGTTGTGAAGTCGTGACTGAGAGCATACAAATCCCAAGTCATTCCATTCGTTCCTTCATCACCACCATGTGCCGAGATTTCAACAACAACGACAAGAACAGCAGCATGACGCCGCTGAAGGACCACGAGAAGAGCATTCCGTCCCGCAAGCGCCAGCGCCAACAACAGCAGCCGAGAGGCGTCAAGTCAAGTCATGTCGAGGACGCCGCTCTGTTCGATCTCTTCCTCCTCGACGACGAGGACGACAAGGAGGACGACGAGGAGGACGACGAGGAGGACGAGGAGGAAGAGCACCTCGTCCAGGACGAAGAAGCGCAGCTGATGCTGGAGGTCGCGAGCCTCAAGCACGCCGTGGGCAGGATGCAGAGCCAAGTCACCGCCACGTCCACCCAACTCAAGGAGCTAAAGGCACTCGTCGCCGCGCTCATCCACCACCGAGCGTTTCACAAGCAGCAAGAGCTCAAGAAGCACCGCGTAGATGCATAGCTGCCAGAAAAACATGCATGAATGTATAAGTAAAGTTGCTGTGCCTTTCGATTTGTATGTACGATTGTAGTAGTCTCATGTTCATAAAGAAGCTCATCTGTGTGTGTTATCGATTCTGCTGACCGCCGTCATTTTACTTATCGGCAATGGCATTGATTAGGGTCCATTTCTAATGGTTGTAGTGGTGGTTGCACGACCAGCTCCATTCCAAGAAGGTGAATGAAATGAACGCCGGAGCCGACAACTGTTCGCATCCGATGTTTTAACCTCTCGCTCGCCCGACTTGATGATGCGCGTGCGTCCGCCGTTTTGAGCCGCTTCTTCTGCGCGGCTCTTCCGCTCGTATATTATTATGGGCGAGCGGCACACACAGAAGAAGCGGATTTGCTGACAAAGGCTGACGACGATCAAGGGAAAGAAATGGAGCGAGAACGCGCTGCCCACTCGCTGGTTGTGTGGAGAATAGAACCGCGAGGCATTAATGTGAGCATGACGTGGATGTGACAGAGTGGTAGGTTAATGTACTGTATGCTTCAGGACATGCTTTAACAGCAGAGTCATTGCAAAGCTCATGGTGCGTGCAGAATGATTTCATATTCGTCACTTCATATTGAATACCATAATTCTTGGGCAAACTAAAAGTACATGTGGGTATGTGTGTGTGTATGATCCCACTACATAAACTACTCTAGCACTATTCACTAATAAAAATAATATGGGGGAGCTTGCTTGCTTTACGCGCACTGCGTTGCGGCGTGCTGCTGCTGGCGCTGGGCGACCAGCAGCGTGACGAGCGACCGCAGCTCCTGGATGGACGCCGAGGCCTGCGCGACCTGCTTCTCCATCTGGCGCACCGACGTCTGCAGCCCCGAGATCTCGTGCGCCATCGACGCGCACGCGCGCTTGCTCGTCGGGCATTCAGCGAGAAGCTCTTCGTCGTCGAACAAGTCCAAGTCCAAGTCTTCTTCGGACGTGCAGTCGTCGTTCGACAACGAGAGCAGCAGCTCCTGGTCATCATCGTCTTCTTGTTGGAGGACGCTCGAGCGCTGGCGCTTGCGCGACGACAGGCACTTGTCCATCGGCGACACGGAGGTTATGGCAGTCATGGTGGACGAGCGAGGCGTGAACGTGGATGAAGGCATGTTTGCTTGTGGTTGGTTGGTGGTGGTTGTGCTTGGTTGTGATTTGTGATGGTTTGTGATATGGGAGACGTACTCAGCGCTCCTTGTCGTTTTCGAGAATGCGGGCGTCGATGCCGCAGAGGACTCGACTCTTCTTGGTCCAAACGAATGCCGCCGAATGCGCCGCATGTCTTTCTGCACCCGACTTGCGGTCGCATTGCAAGAGGAACTGGATTTGAGGTTTGTATGCGGCGAGCCGTTAAAGCGGTCGGCTGGTCGGTAATTCTGATCCCGAGTATAGTGACTGTGAAAAGCAGTGTAGTCATACATCCAGCAGCAAAACGGTCTTGCAGTAGTGACGCGATCGAGCGAGCAGGGGTTCTTCTCAGTTCGTCGTGGCACAGAGTGGGAGCCGGTCGGTCGCGCTCATTTCACGAGTTACACCTGGAAACTCTATCGAAATGTTAATCAATTTCGTCGTTGCGCGGTCGGTCGGAAGTTCCAGACTTGCACTGATAAGCTTCGCGGTCGGTCGGGATATAAGAGTTTGTATGCGCGAAATTCGCTCCGCGTGACACTGAGTCTCCGAATTCGGCGATGTTCGCTCGCGTCCGCTTGTCTCGTGTTTGTGTGTGTCGACCTTCGAAGAGCCACGAGTGCCATACCAGCGCCACACCAGCGTCACGCCACATCTTGTGTCGGAGCACGAAGGTGCTTGGATTTCACAGTCCGTTGTGCTGACTGGTGGTGCTGAAAAATTAAGACCGGTATACAATTATGTCTACGCTTCAGTAGTTCAAAAGCGAAAGGTTGAGAGGTAAAACTATCCCGCAAAGTCCGAAAGCGTACTTTGACCAAGTCCGAACTAAGTACGTATAATAGCTCGCCCCACACCGCGCCCCACATTCACATCTGAGATCTGGCAGCGACCAAAATGCGCCAGAGACTCACTCAAGAAGAGAACGAGAAACTCAGAGGACAGGCAGGCTGACAGGAAGGAGAGCCGATGTCGCGCAGTGCGTTGACGCGTCATGCGCTGCACAAGTCGCGCCAGCAGCAGCAGCAGATTCCAGGCGGCGGCGACGACAGCGAAGAGCACCAGCGCCGTGTGAAGCAGGACGAGCTCCCCATGTGCGTTCTCCCACAGTAGTGTCTGACACACGCTAGAAAAAGCAATGCATGTGTGGGTCACTGGTTGGTTGTGGTTTGCGTCTCTCTCTCTCTCTCTATGGTTCTCTCAAGGACATGCTTGGCTGCAACAAGATTCTCGCTATGAGACCATCGGTTGCTGGCTATACGGCTACAGACGTGGTACTGGGTGTGTTAGCGACGGAGGGAGAGTGCGCGCGCCTGTGCGTGTGTGTGTATGTGCATTACGTACAGTACAGCTTCGTGGCTGGGTTCTCCGTTGGTGCATTTACTTTACTGTCATGTCTGCTATGCTATACCATCGCAATGGAGTCCTAATGATTAATGTGCTGCTGTGTGATAGATATGGAAACCAGACGACGTTCAATCTGAACACGCTGCTGCACCAGAACATCCTCCAGTCGGCGTATTTCCACGAGCTCTAGTGAGTGCGAATCCTAGCGACAGCGATTGTGTGGAGGGCACAATTGACGTCTATAATACTGATCGCTTGTTGTTTTCGTATGCGAATGGCAAAATGCACAGCAACCTGAAGACGTATCACGAAGTCGTCGATGAGATCTACTACCGCGTCGACCATGCTGGTGAGTTGGCGATGTGTTCATTCTCTCGAATATGATAGAGCATTGTATTGGGAGCTGTTGCTAATATGGCGTCTATCAATATTGCGTGTATACAGAGCCACTATCGCCCGGTACTGCACGCATCCCGTCGACGTGCTTTTGCCTGCTGCACAAGCTCTTCCTCATGCGTCTCACGATGAAGCAGATGCAGGGGTTGCTCAAGCACGTGGTATGTGGTGACATGGGGCTGTGATGTATGAGCTCGCTCAACACCATATTCTCTATAGTTCTGATGCTAATGCTCATGTTCTTGATTCATTTGTTTGCTCTAGGACTCGCCGTACATCCGCACCGTGGGGTTCTTGTATCTGCGCTACACGTGCGACCCAGAGAAGCTCTGGGGCTGGTACGAGCCGTATTTGGACGACAAGGAGGAGTTCAACGCCGCCGCGAACCCAAACGTCAAGACGTGAGTATGAAGAGCGAAATGCTCTATATCCTGCGTGCTTCATTGCTTTGTGATATTAACGTTTTGGAATATTTGTGCACTTTCTTGTACTTGATTCTATAGGACGATTGGCGAGTGGCTCGTGGGACTGCTCGAAGACATCAACTACTTTGGCACGATCTTGCCGCGCATCCCGAAAAAGATCGAGGACAGCATCAAAGTCAAGGTGTGTGTGTGTTTATGCCCAGCCACTGTCGCTCAATGCTTGTGTACCGTGTATCTTACTGATACGTATGTATTGGGTGTTGCTCACACACGAAATCGTTACTTGGTATCATTGCATTTGTGTATAGCTGCTCCTGCACGGGCGAAAGAAAGAGCGCGAGAAAGCGAATCTGGCGATTGTCGAGTTCTTGAAGCCCGGCACGAGGATCCGCGCCATGTACGCAGACGAAGACAACGAACCAGCAGTGAGGCCCCTTCAAAAATGATGTTTCAGTTGGCTATGGACAACCATTATCAAGGCAACCGACTAAGTTCAAACCCTGGTTATTATGCGCTTTTGCAGATGTATGAAGCGACGATCGACTCAGTGGAGGAGAACAACGAGTTCTGGGTCACGTTTCCAGAGTACGGCAATCAGGAGAAAGTGGGGCTGGGCGACATTGAGTTTGAGCGCAAGGGTGCGAGCAAGAGCCACCGCATGAGTACCCGGTCGCCGCCTTCGCGATCCCGATCCACTGGACGTGGTCGCTCTCGATCGCGGTCGAGAGAGCATCGCCGCGACCACCATGATCGCGACCGAGACGACCGACGAAAAGCCAGCGGCAGCAGCAGATCGCATCGCGACAGGTCCCGGTCGAGAACCCGCCACCGCTCGCGGTCCCGATCGCGCGAGCGTAGCCGCCGTAACCGCAGCAAGAGCCGATCGCCAAGCCCACGGTATGTATATTCGCTTTGTTTTGCGTGTGCGTTCATGTCAGAGACTCACTCGTATGTGTGTGTGTGTGTCCACTCGTTTTTTCATTGAAGCAACAGCAAAAAGTCGGGAGGTGGGCTGACGGAGGACCTGCTGCAGCAAGTGCGCGAGAAAGAGCGCCGCAAGGCGGAAGCGGTGGGACGCGACTACGCGGCTCGCCCCGCGAGCTACAAAGGCTCGTTGTCGCTCAAGCTCGACCGCTTCACGACGCGCAGACGCTCGCGCAGCCCTACGAAGCGCACGGAGGTGGTGATGAAGCAACCATCGAGAGCGTCGTCGCCGCCACCAGCGCAGGCATCGTCCGGCTCGACGA
>JAADVN010000520.1:0-16918 GCA_023335535.1 Globisporangium spinosum | reverse complement strand
CCAGGGAGACCTCCAGGAACAACTCAAGGCGCAAGGCTACACCGTCTACACGGCTGCAGTCGGCCCCTTCTCCAGCAACTGGGACCGCGCCTGCGAGCTCTACGCGCAGATCAAGGGCGGTCAGGTGGACTACGGCGTCAAGCACTCGGCCACGCACGGCCACACGCGCAAGGGTCGTACGTTCGCGGGTCTGTACCCAGAGTGGGGAAACGTGGTGAACGGCAAGGTGAACAAGATCCACCTGATCGGCCACAGCATGGGCGGTCAGACCATTCGTATGCTCGCCCAGCTTCTTGCGAACGGTACCACTGGCTCACCCACCGGAACAGAGGATCCTACCTTAAACTCGCTCTTCGCTGGTGGCAAGGACTGGGTGCACTCGATCACGACCATCTCGACGCCAAATCAGGGTGCAACTCTCGCCGACGCACTCTCTGAGATCGGCGACACGGTCGTGGGCTTGGTCGTCGGCACACTGTCGGCTCTCAACATCGGCGGCTCGATCACCGAAGTCGTCTACGATACGAAGCTCGACCAGTGGGGCATCACGCCGAAGGGGGCCAAGGAAACGCTGAAGGCGTACCTGGAGCGCGTCTTCGCGAGCAAGATCTTTGCGCCGGGCTTCAAGGACGTGAGTCTGTGGAGCTTGTCGGTGCCAGGCGCCAAGGAAGAGAGCACCTGGGTCAAGACGCTGCCGAGCGTGTACTATTACAGCTACTCAACGCTGGACACCCAC
Source organism: Globisporangium spinosum (assembly GCA_023335535.1). NCBI lineage: Eukaryota > Oomycota > Peronosporomycetes > Pythiales > Pythiaceae > Globisporangium > Globisporangium spinosum. Next base: position 16,182 of record JAADVN010000520.1, on the reverse strand, counting down.
GGTGCTCTCGACTTTCTGTTGCGCCCGATCCATGTTCCAAATGTCTTCACGATGTTTCCGATCTTCCAGCCCATCGGTCTGTTCCTTGGAAGTCGCTGGACGCCAGACAACGGATACGGAGCCGGGTGGCAGCCGAACGACGGCGTCGTGCCGCTGGAGTCGCAGTACCGAGACTTCACAGGCGCGCTCGTCGCGTTCAAGGGCACCTCGCAGATCGGCAAGTGGAACCAGATGCCAGTACTGAACAAGATGGACCACGCCGCGATCATCGGCATCACGCTGCACACCCAGGTCAAGGACTTGTACTTTGCGCACGCGCAGCTCCTCACGAGCTTGCCCGTAGGCGCTGCTACGTCGACGACAGCGTCCGTTAACTCGGTTGACTCCACTACGGCGAGCGTAGCGGCTGCCACGACAGCGAGCTTCAGTGTCGCTACTGCGATCTCCAACCTGAACATTGCGGCTGCAGGCGTGCAAAGCAAGGCTGACATCGAAAAGCTCTGCGTGAGCCCAGCGAATGACTTTGCGAAAAGCTACTGCGCCACGTTGTTGAGCCAAGCGAGTGCGTCGCGTCGTCTCCGCGGCTAGAACCTTGGGCAGCGAGCGTCACGAGATGCGTCTCATGGAGTCGCAATGCACAGCGTTGCAGCTTTGTGGACGACAAGTACTATCAGTACCGGTGCAGTACGATGCTGTTGCATGATGTAGTGGTTGTTAATGTAAATATTCGTTTGTCAAACATGTCATTTCGTGCCACCTACTCACTGTTCGTAGCTCCTCGTATTCCACTTCCACTTCAACGTGTTGCCATGTCACTCTTCAAGCTATCAACATCACTCGAGCGAGGATGCTCTCAATAAGAAATTAACCAGAATGATTGTCACCCTCTCTGGATCGCAATCTGCGACAAGCAAAGTTCAATTCAAACTTGCCTCTAATTAGAAACGCTCTGCTTTCATTTCTATTTCTAATCGATTCCGTTTCTAACCCACCCACGATTTCTCATCTCGCTTCAACGCGGACAGGCTCTAATCATTCCCCCATACATAAGAAGCCAGAAAAGGAAATCAAGCACGCAGGCAGGCAGGCACGTTGATCATGGCGGAGCTGAGCTCGGCGCTGGTGGTCTCTGCGCATCTCGACGCGAACGGCAACGGCAGCACCAACGGCAGCGCCGCCTACGCCTACGACACGAACAGCGCTAGCCCCGCAGACGCCCAGTCGCCCCCTGCAAATGGCTTTGCGAGCGAACCGAAGGCCGCGGAGGCCAAGACGCTCGCGGACTTTGCGCAGGAAGTGACCAACTGGACGCTCCACTCGGACCGCGACCTGCACATCTTCTTGAAAAACTACTCGGCCGACGTGTTCGCGCGCACAAAGCAGCTGGAGGACACGGTGCGCGACCTGGCGGCCGAGGCCGACTCGTCCCACGTGCGCCTCAAGAACACTTTTAATCAGTTCCTCATGCTCTCCAACAGCCAGTTCATCGAGAACCGCGTGTACGACGAAGAGCAAGAAGAGTTCATGGGCGTCGAGAATTCGGTCTCCAACCCGAGCGCGTCCTCGAAGACGGATGGTGGCGCTACAGAGAATGGAAATGGTACAGACGCTTCCGCGAATGGGAATGGCGAGACTGCGAATGCAAAGCCGGAAGCCGCCGCGGGCGTCAAGGCGAGCGCCGAGTCGGTCGTGACTAAGTACCGCACGGCGCTCGAGATGGGGCTTGAAGCCATGAAGCTCTTCGCGATGCTCGATGACGACGACGATGACGACACGAGCGACACGTCCTCGCAGTTCGACACTGTGCTGGACATCTACAACGAGCGGCCGCTGCCGTTCATTATCGGCACGCGCGAGTTCCTGGAAGACGAGACGCTCGGGCTTGGCGCCGCGCCGGATTCCGACTCCGAGAGCTCGAGTGACGCGAGCGACTCGGAGTACGGCTCGTCGTACAGCAGCTCGGACGAGTCGGTGTCTTCAGCGTCGACTGCGCCGCGAAAGAAGCGCGCGTCCAAGGGAGCGATGGCGCATTCAGAAGATTCGGATGGAGACTCGGACGACTCGTCGCTCGCTCCTGGTCGACAGCGCTCGAACTCCCAGGAAAGCGATACTAGCGGACTGTTCGGCCGTCCACCGACTTCCGAGCCTCTACCACCACAGCAACAACAGCAGCAGCGTTCGAGTATGGCGCGTCAGTCTGCTGCCTCTGGCTCGCGACGAAAGACGCCGTTTGACGCGGATGGCGATGATGAGGAAAGCGAGAGCGATGACGACAGCGACTGGTCGAGTGACAATGACAGCGAGGAGGACGTCAAGCGCAAGTCCAAGAAGAAACCTGCTGCGGCTGCTGCAGCAGCGGCATTACCACCGATGCCTGCTCAGACACAGCCGAGACGACAGCAGACGCCACCGCCAGCAAAGAAGAAAGCGCAGTTCTTCGACAGTTCGGATGACGACAGTGACGGTGGTCTCTTTGGTGCTCCGCCAAAGTCCAAGACAACACTAGAGGCAACCAACAGCGTGTTCTTCCCGCCGGACGAAGAGACGAAGCAGTCGCCCGCGCCGCAAAACAGTCTGTTTGCAGAGCAGTCGAGCAACGATCTCTTTGGCTCGTTGTCTGCACCTGCTGCTGCCGCTGGTGCTAAGCGGCAATCCTCAGCGCGTCGTGCCGACTCATTCAACGACTCATCGTCGGACGATGAAGAGACTGCGCTGTTTGGTAGAGGCAGCGAGTCGAAGCCAAAGCCAGCAGCCGCAGCCACGGCTCCGCCTCAAGGGTTCCGACTCCCCATGCTGGACGCAAAGCAATCTGGCGCACCCCAACCAACTTCCTCGGAAGCCAAGAAGAATACCTATTTTTCCGAGAGCGACAGTGACGCAGAGTCCACAGTCAGCGGGCTTTTCGGTCGAACGTCGAGCTTCAAAGCCCCCCCAAAAGCATCAACACCAGCACCAGTGCCAGCTCTCGCGCCACCGCACCAGCAGCGTCCGCGACCAGTTTTGTCGGACGATAGCAGCGATGATGACAGCGATGACGGCGGTCTGTTTGGTAGTGTGCCAAAGCCAAAGAGCGCTGCAGCGGCTGCTGTCCCACCAGCGGTAGCAGTGCCACAACCGCTTGTTGTCCCGCCAACTTCGAGTACGATTCCACCTCGTCGAGCTCAAGTGTATTCGGATGACAGCAGCGATGACGACAGTGATGGTGGCTTGTTTGGAGCAAAGCCCAAGCCAGCGCCTGCTGCCACTCCTGCAACTGCGATGAGTGCACCAAGACCTGAGAGCAAGCCCGCGCCGGTGATCAACCCGATCGTCCCAACACAACCACGAGTCGTGAAGCCATCACTCTTTGACCAAGATGACAGTGACAGCGACGAAAGTACTGTTAGCGGCTTATTCGGAGCCGCACCGAAGAGACCGGCACCTGCGCCGACTCCTGCAGCAAGAGCTCAGCCGCCCCCAGTTTCTGCACCGGCGCGTCCACCTCCAGTATTTACTCAGTCGGTAAGCGACAGCGATGACGACAGTGACGACGGCGGCTTGTTTGGAGGACCACGACCGGCAGCGCGTGCTGCTGCGATTCCACCAGTGTCTCGACCTGCACCGGCTGCCAGTGCTCCCCCACTTCAATCGCGCGTGCTGAGCGACTCCAGTGATGCGGAATCGGATGCAGGAGGGTTGTTTGGCGCTCCACCTGCGCGAAGTACATTCAGTGCGCCTGTACCTGTTTCTGCACCACCTGCCGCCACCACAGCACCACCTCTATTCGCTGCAGCTCCTTCCATTCGTCCAGTGGCTGCAACTACAACTGCGCCGCCACCGCTCGCAAACCCGCTCATCAAGCGTCAAGTCTCAGATTCAGATGACAGTGACGGCGATTGGAGTGACGATGACGGCGGACTCTTTGGTTCGGCACCAGCGAAACCAACTCCAGCTGCTGCTGCAGCAGCAGCACCACCACAACCGGCGCCGGTGTTATCAGCTGCACCACGAGTTGCCACGCTCCAGTCGGCTCCAGCACCTACACTCCAGCCTGCACCAGCACCGTCTCTCTTTGGCAGCGCACAGCCTCAGCCATCATCATCATCATCATCTGCGAGCAGCAACTCGCTCTTTGGACCTCCAGTGACGAGCGCCGCGCCTGTTGCCGGAGTCGTCCACCCGCCGATCCCAAGCGCAGCTGCGAGACTCCGTGCTGTCGAGTCAGACGATTCCGACTCCTCTGAGGACGACTGGGACGCGAGCGGAAGCCTCTTCGGACCTCCAAAGAAATAGGCACAGCACGCAGTTGTTCCGTACTCCCTTCTTTCCCAGCGACGCGTGTATGGATCATAACCTACCAAATACCAAAGCCAATTTCAATACCAAATCAAAGCGTGCGAACAATGTAGTCTCGAATGGTTTCCCTGTGTTGTGCATCTTGACGACTGTTCGGAATGCTCGTGATGGATGGATGGATGATAATTCTGTGTGTGTATATATTTTGATGTGATCATGATGCCATTTATTCGCCCGAGCTCTGCAGACCTGCCTGCTGCGCGGTGGTCTGCTGAGACTGCAGGTTCACCTGGTCGCGCACCTGGGACGCCTTCTGCAGCAGCTGGATCATCTGCTCCTTCAGCACCGGGTCCTCGCGCGGCTGCAGTGGCTTGGCCTGCACGATCATCGACGACTCACCCGAGTAGCTGCTCAGCGGCACCATGTCGGACGACGTCCCCACCACTGGCACTCCGCCTTCGTACCCTCCACTCTGTGGTCCATAGCTGTAGTTTGGACTGAACTGCTGGTGTGGTTGCGGCTGCTGGTGCACATGCAAAGGGTGCATCATCTGGTGACGCGGCGGCGCCATCACCAGCTGCGACGACGCTGCAGCTGCACGCGCAAACTTGGTCTGTGCCTCGCGGCGCTCCTGCACCATTACCATCGCCAAGTGGGCCAGATTCTGCATCGTCGCGATCTGGTTCTCCTGCAAAGTGTGGCGTGGGTCCGTGTCTAGCACGCACACGGCGCCCACGCACTCATTGTCGACGGTGAACAGCGGCGCCCCCGCCAGAAAGCGCACCGCGAGCGGACCCGTGACGAACGGGTGGTTCATAAAACGCGGATCTCGCAAAGCGTCCATGACCACGAGAGGCCGCTGGTCGCGCACCGGGTATTCGCAGAAGCTGAAGTCGCGCGGCACGTCCGACTCCTTCACGTTGATCGCGCTCTTGAACCACTGGCGGTTCTCGTCCACGAGGCTCACGACCGCGTACTTACATGCGAGCGCCTGCGCGGCCAGGTCGCAGAGCGTGTCATAGATGTCCACCTGCTCCTCCTTCTCCTCTGCTGTCGCGTACTGGTCCTGCGCTTCAAGGCGCAGCCGCTCCATGAGGTCGCTCACCATCTCGCGCTTGGACGGGTCGCGCATCGCGATCTGCTTGAGCCACGCCATGCCCACGAGGTCCGGCACCGTGGACACCTGCTGCGTGGGCAGTGCCAGCGCGTACTCCTCGACCGCGTCGCGCAGCTTGTCGTCGTCCACGCCGTTAGGCAGCGCCAGCACGTCCATGGAACTGGAGGCGGACACGGGCTGCGCTAACGAGCCAGTCGTGCCATTCGCAGTGGCAGCATTTGACGATGACGCAACCGAGTTGGGCGTCGTGCTGGCCGTCGCCTCCTTCTCGCCCTTGGTGCCGTCCATGCACGCCTTGCAGACGCGCAGCGTCGTGAGCCCCACGGATTGCAGGTCCACGGACTTGTAGAGCGAGCAGCTGCGGCAGATGATCTCGCCGCACGCGCGGCAGTGGTGCTTGCGGCGCGTGTTGGTGAACGTCTTGAGGCACAGGTGGCAGCATGCGCGGTCCTTGTCGTTCACCCACGTGGGCTGGCGGCGCAGCGTGAGCTCGCGGCTGATGCGCCTTCGGCTGATGCTCTCCTCGATCACGCCCACGGACTCGGCCCAGTTGAGCAGTAGGCTGCGGTTCATGCGGCGCTTGGACCGCTGGTTGGGCGGCTGGCGGATCGAGCACACGAACTGCGCCTCCACCACGCCCTCTTCACGCGGACGGAATAGGTAGCCGCACTTGGAGATCGAGCCGCGCTCGAGCCGGTGCGAGTCGTACAGCGGCGGACACTCCATCTGCTCGATCGACTCGTACAAGCACACGCCGATGGGCTTGTCCGGGTCGCCGCCGATCGCGTCCGCACCGAGCACGCCCGTGTACTCGAGCACGCAGAAGTCGTGCATGTGCACGATCGGGTTGATTGCGCTCTTCTTGTTGCGCATCGCGAGCCACTTGATGCCGAGCGTCTCGCTCTCGTTCTGCTCGTTGTGGAAGAGCACGGCGGCGTCCGCGAAGAACTCGCGCAGCTGCAGCTGCATGAGCGTGCGGAAATCGGAGGTGGACGCGGCCGAGAAGAGCTCCATGACGTCGTCCAGCGACGCGCGCACCGTGGCCACGCCTTTAATGCTGTACGTGAGCCCTCCTTTCTGGCGGTCCTGGCACACCTGCACGCCCTTCTTCTCCTGCAGCAGCGTCCACTCGGCCTCCGGGTGGTGGTGCAGGTCCGGCACGAGCGACCGGCCCCAGAGGAGCAGGTCGTTCTCGTCCGAGAGCATCACCTGCGGCGCCGCGAAGAAGCCGTTGCGCAGCGGCAGCGAGCGGACCATCGTGGCGGAGATGGCAAATGGACGGCTACGAGCGCTTCTGGTTGATACTGATGATACTCCTCACGTGAAGAGTGGTGGGGTGGGGGGGTGGTGTTTGGTACCAGAGATGCCGGTAAGTACGCACAGCACACACAAAGCACACAAGCACTAGCAAAGACAAGCAGAGCAAGACGAGTCCTTGTTAGGGGTGACCTTGCTTGTTTGCTTACTTGCTTGTTTTGCGTGTCTTTCTTGCGCGCGCGTTCTCGTCGGTTCTTGGTCGAATGAGAGCGTTTGTTCTTCTTTTCCGACCAAGGCGCGTATGGAGCGCTTTGCTGCGAGGGAAAAGGAAGGGAGAAAGGAAGGAAGGCGGACGATAATTGAACTTGGCTGGTCAGTCCTTTTGTGTATGGTGCGCTCCGAGATTGTGCGCTCGTCAGGCAGTCTGTCTGTCCTGCTTGTTGTTGCCTTGTTTGGTTGCTTCTCGCTTGTTTGCACCACAACAACTTGCTGGAGCCGAGTCAAACAACAGCGAGTTGTGTCAAACAAGCACACAAAACACAAACACACAACGCATCATTGTGCGAGCGAGTTTGCTTTTTGCTGGAAGCGCACATACAAAAAGCAAATGTGTGTCATCCAGCCATACAACCTCTTTGATCTCTCTCTCGCACACACACACAAACACAAAGAGTCAAGAGAGCAGGAAATATAGAGACGGAACATCGGCTGGCCTTTTTATAGAACCGAGAGTGGGTCAGAGCGACTTGTGTGGGCCAATCAGCGGCGACCATTACACACGGTCGGTCACTCGGGAGAGCGGACGCGGCAATAGAGGCTTCTTTTTAGCTGGTTACAGGGCGGGGCGACGTTTGAAGTGAAGAGGCTGGGCATAGGGGTTTGTCTGTCTGGATCAGAGATCCTCTGCGAGGATCGTGGAGGTTCTGCGAGGCACGCTTCCCCTCTCATATTGAGTTTAGCGAAACACTGCTGCCCAGGTCAGTTGGGCAGCATGTCAGGTTCAATTCCATTTTCAGGGATAGGCTAGCAGAATTGAATCTCATCCGCAGTCATTTCGGCTCTCAGTCAGTATCCATTCGGTGCATTGAAGTAACCTCTTGCATCGAGTGCCTGAAATGAAAACGTGACATAACCAGGTTGTTGCATTGCCTTTTTAATCCAGGTATTTGAAGCATATATAAAAAGGTGAATGTTTCTATTATTATTAAGGAGGTAATTACAGGCATGAAATCCGTAAAAGCACTGTACATAATGAATACACCTCTTCAAATTGGCTTACATAAATGAAAACATTGTCAATAAACTAATTGAAAGCAAAGCTAATACAATTACAAGTGATATCCTACTACACAAGGTTTTCATCAAGCCTGAATTGATTGATGTGAGGGTGGTGGCTCCTCCACGACCTTGCGCTGGCTACACATTTGATCGGCGCGAATGCGAGCATCACAGTTGCAGTCGCAGTGGATGGGTGAGTGAGAAGACCACTGGCAAATTCGACACCGAGCCCACCTCTGCCTTTGCCACGCGTTCGTCCGTTAACCTGGTGTTTGTCAATCATGGCAAAATAATGGCACGACATCGCGTGTTCATCGCTCGAATTACAGAGGCGCCACCTGACGAATGACCACGACATGCCAGCAAAGTATGCGCTTTGCTTTGTCGCCCACGCATGCCACGCGCATTCCAGAGCGTGTAAAAATGCTTGTGTACTGTCCTGGCTTCACAAAGTACGACACCTTGGTTCCCTTCGATGACCCACCCACCAAAACTGCAGTTTTGCATCCATGGATGAAGGCTCCAGTCTTTCATGAGCCAATAACACATGCTGCGCCACTTTGCAGCAGCGAAATCCAGAAGGCTTGGCTTGGCTTGCAGGCAAGAGCGAGCGGAAGACAACACCCCTTAGACCAACTAACCACTCGGTCACTCGGCCTGTGAACAAGGCTACCTGCTGCATGCACATGCCGTTGGTATTTGAGTGTGAACAGGATTTTGTGTCGTGGAACCGCACATACGCGCAGCGAACAAATTGCAAATACTACACAACACTCTGACTGCCCTTGAATTCGCGAATGCGAATGGAAATCCGAAGCGCATGACGCCATCGCGCATGTTCACATGTCGAGCCAATTGCGAAAATGGGAGTGGTGCAAACACGTGCTGACTCTTCCTAGTCACTAAAGTTCCATTTCTCAATTTGTGAGATCTCAGTGAGACTTGTAACAAAACGTCTACTGTACTACCCTTCGCACATGATGGTTGAACTTTCTCTGGTGCTGTGATCGAAAATAGCCACTGGCGGTCGTTCGTGAAGCTGATTTGCTTTTGTCGGGCCTGGAGCGCGTGCCCCTCGCCTTTTTCTGCCACCGATCGGTAGGTACCGTTTCGGGGAATCTGGCGACCTTGCTGGCTGCTGTCACACGCTGGAAGATCACTGATCTCCTCCTGTCCTCATCTTTCGTGCGTTACACGACGCCTGCTGCGTGAGTCGGAGGCGGGTTCGTTCTGTCGCGCCGACCGTCCAAAAGCAAAAAGTGAGCCAAAATGACTGATACTGGAAGGAAGGAAGGTGGGGAGAGGAATACCCCGCCAGGAATAATCATCACATGACGGTGTCTAGACAATCAACGATAGCACCAGTAACAGGAGTACGAGCGCGGCTGTGGAAACGCGAGTTTCTCGCTTTGTTTCTCATCATGTTGGATCGACCTGTTTGCAGGTTTGCATGTTGGCAGGTTTGGTGGCTGGCTGCGCAGCATGAGTTGATCGTTCTCTTTGTGTTGTTGTGTCTCCTATAGTACACTCTCCTTCTCCTTTGGGGTCTTTTCCAGATGGTGATCAGAAAAGTCTGTGTCTTGACGATTTAACCTTACATTCACGCACATCGACTATCTCATCAACACAAAGAGGTTATCTATCAAGAATTTGCACTCAGGTATACGAAACAAGAGGTTTTGTGTTTGAAGACTTTTGTTCAGCAAAAGTTTATGCTCATATTCGATTCTCATTGTGTTCTGAATCGCTTTGGAAAGGGTATGCAGCTTACCAGTTGAGTTTTGGCTTCATTTTGTTGTTTGTTCGGGACGCTTTTCTTTATCTTCGGGACGCGCTGACAGGCAAGCTGGCAAACGAACGAACGTTCCCAGTTTCGCGGTCGTCGCATTCGCATTCGGGACTGTGGGACTTTCTCTCTTCAAAACGGCACCCCAGGGTGCGTAGTCGCCCTCCTCCCCCTTGAGTCGTCTGGGGTCTTGAGCTTGCGTCCCCTCTCCCCTCTCTCTCTTCCTCCGCCGTCCACACGGTTTTTTGAATTTCTCAATCCAAACGGGAGACCATCACTCCTGCCATGCACCTCCCCCTTTTCCTCCCCCCTCTCTCGCCGCCCCCGCCCTTCGCCTCGCCTCGCTCGCCCACCCGCCCTCTCGCCTTCACTCACTCAGAAGGAAATTAGAGAAGACGACGACGCAGCAGACAGCAGCCAGGAAGCTCGAGGAGAAAAGGAGAGTGACACATCCGTCCGCGATCTCTTCCTCTGTGTCTTCTCCCCCCGCGCTCGTGTGTTTCCCAATTCACCAGGTATGCCATGATCCTACCTCCCCCCTCCCTCTGTCATTCGACGCTTTGGCGCGCTATAGAGATAGCGTGCGTGTGTGTGCGTGTGTTGGTCACGCTGGAAAGAAAACGAAATGGATCCCTCCACGTGAAAAGGGAATGCGAGCGAGATATTGAGAGAACCGGAGTGAAAATGGCATCATAGAAGGCGATTCGGCGAGGCGGTGTTTCATACGCGTTTGGTTGATGAGAGTGAGCGCGTGCGCGACTTGTCGCTGTGATCTATTGTGTCTGGTGCTCTCGTCTCGTCTTGATTCGCGTTCCCGCTTGACCTTGATCGGTCGGAGGGGATCTCGGTGTATCTGCTCGAGACGCTTGAATACCCCACCCTTCTCGCAATACACACACGCACAAACACACACGCGTGTGCTCTAGTGTATGATCATGTCAACAGTGCACACAGAAACTAACTTTGTGTTGTGTGTGCTCTGTGAACAGTGATCCTGCAGCAACTTCCCCGAACTTGAATCCATTTCCCCGCCGGTGACGTCAACAAAGCGCTAGAGCGAACCAGCAACAATGTACACGTCGGCAGCTCCAGGCCCAGCCAGACGTGGCGGACAGCCACCAGTGAATGTGGCGCCACCACAGATTCGTGGCGGTGCGCCGAACCCGTCCAACATGGCGCCAATGCCGAACGCCGGCGCGGCGTCGAGCCGTATTAGCGACATGCTCGACCAAGTGAAAGCAGAGTACGAGGCTGCTATTCAGCAGCTGAACATCTCGAAGATGGAGCAATTGGAGATGGAACGCAAGATCCAATCCCAGGTCGTGGAGATGGACCAGATCCAACAGACGCTCAAGACCCTGGAGGCGAACCACCGCCGCATTCGCCAGCAGTACGAAGAAGACATGATGCGCATGCGCCGTCAGCTGGAGGGTCAATCGGCTGCCGGACAGGGCAAGATTAACAGCAAGCGTCTCCGCACCGGAGGCGGTCCTGGCGCACCAATGCAGCCTGAAGAACAGATGATGTCGGTTGTCAACGTCCCACCTGGAGCGCCTCCAAACCGACCAAACAACCAGCGATCGAACTCGCCAGTGCGCGTCGTTCCAGTGCAACCAGCGTCTCGCTCGCTTCAGCAGCTGGGCCAGCAGCCAATTCCACAAGGTCAGCAGTCGCAATCCCAGCCGCCTCAGCAGCAAGCCCCGCCTCCTCAGCTCAGCCCTTTGGAAGGACAGTCGACCACGCCCACGAACCGCAGAGGTCCCATCCCAGGATTGAACCGCGAGGCTATTCAAGAGGCGAACGGCAAAGCTGAAGGTCGCAGCATTCCTCCAGTTGGAAGTTTGACTCAGTCTGGATCGTCGTCTCCAGTGCTGAAGAAGTCAAAGTCTAACGGAAGCAGCGAGCAGAACAGCATCCCAAGCATCTCGAACGGGAAAGGCAGCCTTCCATCTGTGAGCACGTCGACCGCGTCTTCGTCCGGTGCATTGATCCCATCGGTCCCGAAGATCCACCGTGAGCACCACGGTTCGGCTGAATCGAGCCCATCATCGAGCAACAACTCCGCTTCGCAGGCCGTGCCTACCACAACGCCAACTACTTCCAGCAACTCTGCCGTTGGCAAGCAATCCACCCCGGAGTCGAACGCCGGTGCGGTTACGGGCTCGGGCTCGTCTGGATCCAACGCCACCCAGAAGACTTCCAACTCGAAGGCCAGTCGCCTCAACTGGAGCTGCGTGTACTCTTCGAAGGGATCTGCGTCGTACCAAGACTCGGAACGCCCTGTTGCTGAAATGCATCAGTCGATGGACCACCAGAGTGTTGTGTGCGTTGTCCGATTCTCGAACGATGGTACGATGATGGCGTCGGGTTGCCACAAGACCGCGCAAGTGTTTGATGTGAAGACTGGTGACCGCAAGTTTTTCGTGTCCCGCCCTGGATCGAACGGCGGAAACGCAAACAACGCCGCGGCGGCCACGAACGAAGCTGACGACGCGTACGTCCGAGCCGTGTGCTTTTCGCCTGACTGCACGAAGCTGGTTGCTGGGATGCCCCACAACACCATTCGCATTTGGGACATTGCCTCCAACGAAGAAGGTCCAGCGATGACCGGCCACGAGTCGGAAATTTACTCGCTCGACTACGTCAACGACTTCATCGTGTCCGGTTCTGGCGACCGCAAGGTCCGTCTCTGGGACGCCCGATCTGGCCAGTGCAAGAAGATCTTCGGCAGCGAAAGCGGCGGTCCGTCGGATGGTGTCACGTCGGTTGCGCTTTCACCTGATGGCCGCTTGCTCGCCGCTGGTTCTTTGGACAAGGTTGTCCGCATTTGGGACACTGAGACTGCGCAGCTTCTTGACCGCTTGGAAGGCCACAGTGATTCGGTGTATTCGATCGCGTTCTCCCCAGATGGCAAGAACTTGATCTCCGGCTCGCTGGACAGAAACATCATGCTGTGGGATGTGTGCGCACAGGGCCGAACTACGACTCGTCCACGCATGCTGTTCCAGGGTCACAAAGATTTTGTTCTCTCTGTCGCGTACACCCCAGACGGAAGGTATGTCATATATTTGCAAGTGCGTCTGTGGAGATCTCTTGTTTGTTTTATCCGGATGCTTACGATATGTTTATTTCCTTGTAGATGGCTGATGTCTGGATCGAAGGATCGCTCGGTGGTGTTCTGGGACCCTCGCTCGTCTCGCTCGGTCTTAACACTGACTGGCTACCGGAATTCGGTGATCAGCGTCGCGTCTTCGCCTGCTTCGCCATACTTCGCTACTGGAAGCGGAGACTGTTTTGCTGTTGTTTGGAAATACCAGTGCCAATCTTTTTAAATATACGACAGAGTGCTGAATAGGAGGAGTTGATGAAGAAGAGAAGAAGGAGAAGACACAAGTCGCCAGAAGAACAGTGGATCGATACCGGAGCGAGCGAGGGCAGTCGCAAATCAAGTTGGAGTGTCTTTCGATGGCTGGCTGTCGTGGTTTTCGTGCGAGAGATGGGTTGGACGGTCCGGCTGGTTCGCGTTGATGGAAGATGAAAGGTGAAGCGCAACGATCGTCGTTTTTGTTGTGGATGCTGCCTCCTGAGTCAAGCGATCAGCTCGGAATCGGAAGATCATCTTTTCATAGGAGAGATAACAAAAGAGAGAAACATTAGTGCATTTTTTTAGCGTCTTTTCAGCTTCAGCGCCAATCGGATCAGCAAATGTACATACATTTTGTTTGCTTTCGAGCCTTTGTGTTGTGTGTGCATTGGCATTTTGCGTGAAGACTTGGCTTGGTTGGTGCTGACCTCTGACCGTACAAGGGTCTAGAGTGCAAGTGTTACTCTTGCAAGTTGATTTGACTGATCTGTCAGTGGAACCATCACTGAAACAAAACGTTTTTACGGATGACGGTGCTTGAGTTCGCGCTCTCGTAATTACAGCTCTGTATGCATGTAAACTGGTCTGAGAAGAACCACCACTTGTCTGTCACTGATTGATCGGAATGATGGTTCCTTTAATCGAGTGAGAGAGGATCTGCAACATCGAAAATTGGTCGTGCCAGGCAGGCTCACGATGTTGGCCACCGTTTCGTCCAAACGGGTGCGGGCGGACATCTGAGAGCGGCAGCACAAACGACAGCGAAGCGTGTGTAGAAGGACATAGCCTCCGAGCATTCAAATCACGGAGGTCAGTCTGCTTCACTTCTTTCTCAGAAGTACAGATTGTTGTTCACTTATTTGTTGACTCCTGTGCCACAACTCGGAGGAGGGCAGCAAGATTTTGGATGCAAGTGAAGCAGGTGTGAAGGTTTCTATGTTCAGTCCATTTTCGCGCTAAATACTTACACGCGCGATCACGATCAAATAGGTTTCTCTGCTTCAGCTTCACTCCAGAAGAAAGTGAGCGATGGCCAGTGTGGTGGATATCAATCAATCGTGCTTTCACGGCTGCATTTTGGAAGTGACCAGCTCACGTCGCACTTTTGCGGAGCTTTTCAGTGTACCACGTACCTAAACGAGTATCCCCAGTCTAGCCAAGTCGATATATATATCCTGCTTATCTACACTGCAAATTTAAGCATATCAAGTTGTTGCAAACGTACCTTTTTAGTCTAAAAATACTCATTACAAGAGGATCAAATCGAATGTTAACCCGCGAAAACTCAATCCATCGAACGAACTCAAACTCGGAACGAGACGAGAACAAACGCATCAGCATGCTCGCTCGCCGTGTGTGCGCGCTTGCGGCTCAGCGCCATGCGCGACGCGCGGTCGCTTGGCCCCTGCAGCTGCGATGGAAGCGCCTCTACAGCAGCTCGCCCACTACCAATAGCAGCAGCAGCAGCGCCACCACGCCACGCACATCGCTCACCCCAGCGACGCAGTCCGAGGCGACGCAGCAGCTCGCCAAGCAGACGCCGCTCAACCTGGACGGCGTGAGCGACCGCGAGCTCATCCGCCGCCTCTTGACGCGTCCGCAGCGCGTGTGGTTTTGGATCGGAGGTGTCGTGGTCGTGGGCGTGACGCTCATGGCGTTCGCGCCGGAGCTCAAGCTGGGCGTGAGCAAACACACGGCGGACGTCGCGTCCAAGTCGCTTCAGGACGAGACGCTGCAGGGCCATACAAGGGTGAGTCGAGTTCATGACCATGAGTCTGTAGTGAATAGTGGTTATAGTGGGCACTGTATAGTGTACTGACTGTTGTTCTTCTGGCCGTATGGCTATGATGCTGTTATGTAATGCAGGAACTGGCGTCCCAGATCGTGCAGACGGTGTTGAATGACCCGAATGTGCTCGACCAAGCGTCGCGATTTCTCCAGCGGGTACATCAATGGATCGCTATCTGCCTATGCGCTTGGCTGGTTGCTGATTATACTAACTCTCGTGTTATGACGCCTGTGTCCTATGTCTATACAAATAGCTGGTGGTGATGGACACCACGCGAGACGCGCTGCGGTCGCTCATCATCCACACGCTCAACGACCCCGTGACGCTCGCGCACGTGTCCAAGCTGGCGAAGCAGACGGTCATGGTCCTGCTCGAAGATCCGACGACGCGCCGCCAGGTCGTGGATCTGCTCATGGCGACGGTCGTGGACCCGAAGACCAAGCAGAGCGTGCTGCTGCTGATCGAGCAGCTCATGAAGGACGAGCAGACGCGAAGGAACCTGACGCAGCTGCTCGCGCACACGTTTGCCCAAGATCCCGTCAAGAAGACCGTCACGAGCACCCTGGGCGAGTCGGTGCACGACGTGCTCAGCCGTGTGGACATCCAGAACCACGCGAAACAATTTGTTGGCACGGTCGTGAAGGACCAGACCGTGCAGGCACAGAGCGGCGACGCGATCTGGAGCACGTTCATGTACGCAGTCACGCCCGGCTGGCTCTCGTGGATCTGGCAGCCAGCGGGCACTGTCAGTGATGAGCAGCGCGCCGCTGAGCTCGCAGCCTCGATTGAAAAGGTTGTTGTCGTCGAGGAGACCCACAAGAAGAGCTCCGGTCCCGAAGGCAACGACGGCGCTGAGACGGCAATCGGTGATGAAGAAATGGTCGAAGACGTCGTGGTCGTGACGCGAAAAGTGCCGGTAGCGCGCTCCAAGACGAAGACTGCGGACAAAGTCGCTGGTGCGGCGGTTGCGGTTTTGAAAGAAGGCGAAGAACAGCAGCAAGAGGCAGAGGAGGAGGATAGCAACTCGTTGAGGAAGCGCATGACGGCGCGGCTTCCGTTTGCACGGCGCAAGACGACTGTGCCTTCCTCTACAGCCACACAAGGTAGTAGTGATAGGAAATCGGATGCGTTGCCGTCGACGGATCCAGAGTTCACTGACGAGTACGAGAAGCGACATTGGAGCGGCTCGGGCAGTGGGTTTCTATAGAGCTTTTGAAGATGCAGATCTTTATTAGTGACGTAAAACATTCCAACAAGAAGAGTTTGAGAGCATTGATCAGCGTTTCAGTTCATGAAATGTCGGTGCTACGGTATTG
>JAADVN010000519.1:0-16937 GCA_023335535.1 Globisporangium spinosum | reverse complement strand
TGTGCTTGTGCGGACCTGGCGAGCGAATCGAACCACTGGCCGTGCGGTCTTTTGGAGGCGTCAGCGGGAGCTCGATCGTCAGATTCTCCTCCGAAAGACTTTTACTGGATCCAGTCGCATGCAACTCGCCATTGCTTGTACTGTGCCACGCGTGGTTCCGTTCTGTCTGGAGCTCAGTTGGCTCTTCTCCTGAGCCCGCGGGCTTGAGCTCGATCGCTACCTCAGTTGCAAATCCGCGGCCGTTGGGATCGCCGCCAGCGCTGCTTGTTGTGCTTGCCGATCCCGTGTTGGGTTCTCTGGCTCGTGGAGAATCTCACAACCTTCATCTAGGTCTGTCGCAGTAATTGCTGGTGGGATTTGGCCCTCTGAGATGAACTTGAGCTCCGAACGGCGCTTGACAAGCTCTGATGGTTGCGAGGGACTCGGCTGTGCCGAAGTCTTCGGCTCGCGCTCATCCTCCGCTTCGCTTTTGCTACGATCAATTGCGCTGGGGAGACTGTACTATGTGATTGCCTGGCCATGCTTGAACTCCTTCTCGATGAGTGGCATGGATGGGGGCTCACTGACCAGTGGCAGGGCCAGCGCTCGTACGAGAGGGGGCAGTACGACCTTGTCTCCCTTGATACGGTGGATCCGTGAGCTCGCTTCAGCTTCTTCTTCTTCTTCTTCTTCTTGCGAACTTGACGCTTCTTATACCTGGGACTCCCGAGTCGAGACCTCACTCATCTGAAAACGGCCGAGCCGCTTGTGATCAACGAAAAATTGCCCCTGCTCGTCGTGGAAAGCCTCGCGGTGCTCTTGGAGCCGCGCTTCCGATACTATTGCTGCAGTGTTCTCTGGGCTCTCCACGTCACGCGCATGAAGCTTAATTGTAGATGGCTTGACGAGAGAGAAAGCCAGCAAGGCAAGGACGTCTCGATGGCTTTGGAGCACGTTGAGCGACAGCTTCACCAGAAACCAAGAGAATGGCTTAACACTCGCCAAGGAATCGCTTGCGCTGCGCCAATCGACCGTATTCGACCAGTCTCACGCTCTGCAGTTATACACTGAACAGAGGAGTCCAAAACAGTCGGGACTCGTATTTCTATTTGCAGCGTTCGGCCTGTTTGGACGGCCGGCCGGGTGCAGGCGCATTCCGTTTTGGAAAATAGCTCTGCATTCCGGAACGAACAGTAGCCCAATTGGCATTGGCACCGACGCCATTCGGTGGTAGCACAGCGCGCGCACTGTCATGCCGCTAAGTATAGTGAGAGAAGAGAGATTGCCCTGTAACCCCTGCGAATCGGTCGACGACCAGAGCAACAAGTCTGGCGGACCTTTGTGAAACCGACGCATCCGAGTCCAGCCATCATCTCCATCAACACAAAGCGCTTGGTGGAAAGCCCGACAATGACGGGTGCGTAGGATGGCACAACGAGAAGCTCTGGTCCATCCATCCATTCATCTATCTATCTGAGCCTCTCACTCATTCCTACCTCGCCATGAAGCCTCTCACCCCAGCTTCCATGCCGTACCAGCTGCATATCAGCTTAGCATGTCGACACGGCAGTAGTATCGCCCACATATCCACAAACTACGCAGACGCCACCACCACCACCATCTACCAGCCAGCCGCTCATTAATGCGCAAAAGCTGTGTGTAGCTCTTCGTTCACTCACTCATCAGTTCTGAGCCAGTCGGGTTGAAGTGGGTTCGTTAAGTTCGCATTATTCACCTGTCCGCACTTTATCAATTATAAGGTTTTATCATCTCCAATGAGGTTTTTCACATGACTGGTTGGTTGGGCACGGAAGCGTCGCGAGCGCCAATCGCCAATTGCGTAAAGCGACGCCGAAGCAGATCGCTTGCGTTGCATTGGTCACCTCTGCTCTTCTCGCGGCCTTCGTGTGAGCAGCTACAGACAGATAGACAGGGCCAGCAGCTTCACAGACTGATAGCGACACTGAGCTAGGATGGTCGGTGTGGAGAAGAAGAGCAAGAAGAAGAGCGGCAAGGATGCCGCCGCCGGCGACTTCGGCACGGTCTGGGCGTCCACCAACCCGTCGTCCGCGTCGCGCTCCTGCCCGACCAAGGCGTACGTCTAGCAATTGCAATATAGATCCGCGCTGGCCGTTAATGCACCTTGCAGTCGTGCTCATCGCTATGTGTATGTGTGCGTGTCTCGCTTTGGATGTTGTGATTGCAGCAATGACAAGCTCCAGAAGCTCGTGTCGCCGCATCTGGACTCGTTCAACTTTTTCCTGACCGAGGGCCTCGACCTGGCGGTTGCCAACATGGACAAAGTGCCCGTGGAGATCCCGAACCAGCACCAGATGACGATCTGGATCGAGAGCGCGCAGGTGGGCTTCCCGACCAGCGAGAACCAGATCACGGGTGAGCGCAAGCTCTACCCGAGCGAGTGCCGTCAGCGCGGCGTGTCGTACACGGCGCCTCTGGTCGTGACGCTCGCGCGCTCGTTCGCGGGCTCCAACAACGTCGAGCGCATCCAGCGCGTGGTCGGCGACATCCCAATCATGGTGCGCTCCAAGCGCTGCCACCTGAACGGCCTTTCACCGCCAGAGCTCGTCAAGAACCGCGAAGAAGCGAACGAGATGGGCGGCTACTTCATTTGTAACGGCAACGAGCGCTGTGTGCGTCTGCTGCAGATGCCGCGTCGCCACCATATCATGGCTGTGCGTCGTGGCGCGTTCGCGAACCGTGGCGACCTCTACACGGAGCTCGCGGTGTTTATGAAGTGCGTGCGTCGCGACCAGTCCGCGGTCACGGTCACGTGCCACTACTTGGAAGACGGTAACGCCACGGTGCGTTTCGGCGTGAAGAAGCAGGAGTTTATGATCCCAGTGGGCCTCGTGTTCAAGGCACTGTACCCGATCACGGACCGCGAGATCTACGAGCGCGTGCTGCGCGGCGAGCACGAGAATACGTACCTGTCGGCGCGTGTGGAGCTGATCCTGCGCGAAGCCAAGAAGTTCTCGCTCTACTCGCGCGACGAGGCGCTCGCGTACCTGGGTAAGCACTTCCGCCACGTGATGCCGAACGCCTACGAGTCCATGAGCAACGTGGACGTCGGCTCCAAGATGCTGGACGAGTTCCTGTTTGTGCACATCCCCAAGGGCGAAAAGGGCCGCGCGCAGAAGGTCGAGCTACTCTGCCTCATGCTGCGCAAGCTCTACGCGTTCGCCAAGGGCGACGTGCGCGAAGACAACGCCGATTCCGTCATGAACCACGAGCTGCTGCTTCCAGGCCACCTGTACCTCATGATCCTGAAGGAGAAGCTCCAGGAACAGCTCGCGGCGATGCGCGCCAACATCCTCAAGGAGTGCACGGGCAGCAAGCGCAGCGTCGTGATGGACCAGGTGTTCCTGCGCAAGATGTGGGAGCGCACGTCGAACGTCGGCCACGCGATGACGTACTTCCTCAACACGGGCAACCTGCGCTCGTCGAGCGGTTTGGATCTCATGCAGGTCGCCGGCTACACGATCGTCGCGGAGAAGCTCAACTACTACCGTTACTTTTCGCATTTCCGATCCGTGCATCGTGGTCAGTTCTTCACGGAGATGAAGACCACGGCTGTGCGTAAGCTGCTTCCAGACTCGTGGGGCTTCCTGTGTCCAGTGCACACGCCCGATGGCTCGCCGTGCGGTCTGCTGAACCACTTGGCGGTCGAGTGTGAGCTCATCTCTTACCCAGCGCACAAGGCGGACGACTACCTGGCGCAGGAGATGAAGGTCGCGCGCTTCTTGGCGAGCTTGGGCATGATCCCGACCTCGGGCTACGCCGACGGTGCGCTTGTCGTGCCGTACTCGTACTTGCCAATCATGATGAACGGCAAGGTGCTCGGTGGTGCGCCAGCTACCGTGTGCAAGCGCGTTCAGGAGGTGCTCCGTCAGGTCAAGTCGGCGGAGGACCCCGCTGAGCGTCTCGAGCACGGCATCGTCGCGGACCTGGAAGTGTGTCTGATCTTGCCGACGCTCGGCGGCGTGTACCCAGGTCTCTACCTGTCGGCGGACGCTGCGCGCATGTCCCGCCCTGTGGTGCAGATGGACACAAAGCGCGTCGAGTACATTGGCCCGATGGAGCAGGTGTTCATGGATATCGCGGTGACGAAGGACGACATCCGCCCCGCCACAACCCACATGGAGATCAAGCCGACAAACATGCTGTCACTGGTGGCGTCGCTCACGCCGTTCTCGGACTACAACCAGTCGCCGCGTAACATGTACCAGTGCCAGATGGCGAAGCAGACCATGGGCACGCCGGCGCACTCGATCGTCAACCGCACGGACAACAAGATGTACCGCATCCAGTCGCCGCAGATCCCGATCGTGCAGAACGAGCGCCTGCGCGAGTACCAGCTGGACGAGTACCCGCTGGGCACGAACGCGGTCGTGGCCGTGATCTCGTACACCGGTTACGATATGGAAGATGCGATGATTCTCAACAAGTCCTCGTACGAGCGAGGCTTCGGACACGCGTCCGTGTACAAGCAGATTAACGTGGACATTGGCGCCGACGGCAAGCAGGGCGGCGCGTCGAAGAAGTACTTCTCGAACGTCAAGCCTGCCACGGGCGAGCAGTGCTCGACCAGCCTGGACCGCGACGGGTTCCCGCACATCGGCCAGGTTGTGAACTACGGCGACCCGATCGCGTGCTGGATCGACGAGACCACAGGTGAGGCGCAGTACCAAAAGCACAAGGAGAGCGAGCCGGCGATCATCGAGCAGATTAACATGATCGGCAACTCGTCGCAGGCGTCGGAGCACACGAAGGCGGGCATCAAGCTGCGCTTCTGCCGTAACCCGACGATCGGCGACAAATTCTCGTCGCGTCACGGACAGAAGGGTGTCATGAGTATCCTATGGCCGCAGGCGGACATGCCGTTCGCGGAGTCGGGCATGTCGCCGGACATTATCATCAACCCACACGCCTTCCCGTCGCGTATGACGATCGGCATGCTGATCGAGTCGATGGCAGCCAAGACTGGCGCGCTCAAGGGCAAGTACATGGACGCGACGCCGTTCCAGTTCAGCGAGAAGGACCGCGTGATCGACTACTTTGGCTCGCAGCTCAAGGAGCACGGCTACAATTACATGGGCAGCGAGCCGCTCTACTCGGGCATCTCCGGCACGGTTATGCAGGCGGATATTTACATGGGCGTCGTGTACTACCAGCGTCTGCGTCACATGGTGAGTGACAAGTCCCAAGTGCGCGCCACGGGACCGATGAACTCGCTCACGCGCCAGCCAGTGAAGGGCCGTAAGAAGGGCGGCGGTATCCGTTTCGGCGAGATGGAGCGCGACTCGCTGCTCGCCCACGGCTGCGCGTTCCTGCTGCAGGACCGTCTCATGAACTGTTCCGACAAGCACATCGCGACCGTGTGTACGAACTGCGGCTCGCTGCTCTCGAACGCAACGCAGCGAGCAAGCGTGGAGACGGCCGGCCAGGGCGAGATCGCGGTGGCCATGAAGTCCAAGACCCAGTGGTACTGCCAGGTGTGCCAGAGCGGCGAGAATTGCCAGGCGGTGGCCATGCCTTACGTGTTCCGGTACCTCGCGAACGAGTTGGCAGCGATGAACATCAAGATGTCACTGAGTCTGAAAGGATGCTAAACAGTAGCCATCAACACATTCGACGCACACCAGAACGACAGACATATCAGACAGACAGCCCCCGTATTTCATTTCCTCACAAGACCAAACAGCCAAACAACAATATAGATCCACTTTACCCCATACAATCCTTTCCAGCCAGTCAATTTTCTTCGTAGACACGGAGTGATGGTCAACCGTTTGCTGAAGTAACGCTATGAAGTGGTACTTACTTCAACATGGTCCACCTGAGCGGATACGACAGACGCGAAGAGACTCGAAGAGACGCGAAATGGCTACGAAACTGCAGCGAATAAAGGCCCGGCGCGACAGCTTTGCTGCCCTCTCATGGCGCTGCTTTTCCACAGGAAGACTCAGAAAGCCATACACGCCGCCATCGTCTCTCTTCCATCTCACTCACTCGCTGGTTCGTGTCGCTCCGCCGTCCTGCCCTAAACGAGAATGCACCACTGCAAGTAGTGTTTCATCGTCGACTCGCTTGCCCTCAATCATCAGTGCAGTGACGCTAAGATCGACGCTGCGCGCAACCGCCTGTACCCCTGCGCTACAGCCTGTTTTAGAGCGGACTCAAGGACATCAACTTGCGATGAGGAGCAGTACCTCTGACTTCACGTCCTCGCTGCGCAACTCCAGGAGCCCGAGCACAACCCCGCGCGGAGGCAGCAGCAGCAGTGGTGGAGGCACTCACGGTAACAGCAGTCGCACAGGAGCTCAACAGCAACAGCGCTATGGCCGCGGGAATGCGTACGCTGGGATGAGCATCAGCGTCCCGTCGAACGTGCCGTCACCACCCCATTCCGCGAGCGGGAGTGGCAACGGCAGCGCTCGGCCATCACCTCACACCAGCGCAACCGCGACGTCAGGCAGAAGATCTTCATACAGCTCTCAGCAGCAACAGCAGCAGTTCGCTCAAGACCAGCAACAACAGCGGTTCCTCCTCTGGTACCACCAATGCACAAAAGGGTTTGCTCTCGGCGGAAGAGAAAATGCAGGAGCTCAAGACGCTCGTGGACAACCAGGCGATGGAGCACATGCGCATGGCCAAGGAGCTCAAGAAAGTCAAGTCCGAGAAGGTCTCGATCGAGTTTGTGCTGCGCGAACGCGTCGAGAAACTCGTGCAGGTGGAGCTGGAGGCGCGCATGAAGGCCATGGGGCAGCAGGGCAAGCCTGTGGGTGCCAGTAGTAGTACCACCGGCTCCAGCAACAACAATGAGCTGATGCTGATCCAGGAAGAGCGATTGACGCAGATGAGCAAGCAGCTCAAGGTGCTCGAGCTCGAGAACCAGCACCTGAAGAACTCGGACCTGAGCAACAACGTGGACCTGAAGAACCCGAGAGCAGCGAGTAGCGATGGAGGCACGACCGACGAGCAGACCAAACAGCTTCATGCGCGCTGTGAGATGCTCGTGAAGGAGTACAAGGCCGTGCAGACTATCATGGAGCACAAGATCAAGGTGCTCGTGGACGCGTCGACCATCGCGCTACGAAACGCAGAGAGTGCCAGCAGTGGACCACCGTCGACAATTTCGAGTAAAATGTCAGTGAGCAGCTAGTCCACGCCTACGAGGACTCACCATCCTGCGCCTGTCCCGAGTACCATGAAGACGTACGAAGGGGCCTCGACAGGCGTGATACCGGCGTCTTCGAGTAGTTCAGCGAGCGTGTCGGTGGAAGAGCTGATCCAGCAACGCTGCGCACAACTGCAGCGTGAGAGACAAGAGTCGATGGACTCATAAGACAACCAACTATCAACCCAAAGATTATCAGCAAATAGCAATGAGCCAGCCAGCCAGCCAACACACCAACACTCGAACAACATCGCCTCTTGCTATCTCGTCACAGACCCCCTTGTGCTTCAGTAAAGTAGTTCAATTTGGTTAGTTTCGTTTAATCGGTACCTCGACTCGGAGGAATCGTTCAGCTCCCGGAGGATATGAGGCACATCTAAGGTCAAATGCCAACATCATCAGTAAGAAAATCACCAAGGATCCTAGGTAGCTTCTCTCTCAAATAAAGCCTAAAGAGAGATCGCGAGGTTCGGCTCGGTCTTCTCGCGCGTCTGGTCGGCTCCTCCAGGAAAATGGACACTAGCGCTGAACCCGAGGGTCGACGAGTTGGTACTTGGCTGGGAGCTCTGGTACATCTAATTCTCCTCGCCCTGCGACCCAGACTGCGCGTAGTACTTCCAGCGCTTGCCCGAGCATTTCAGCTGCGAGTCTAGTATCTGCATGGACCACAGACAGTCCACACGAGTCAGCGTGCAAATAAAAGGTCCATCTACAGAAGTCTTTTGTTGCATTTAGCTCGATGGACGTACCCAGAACTGGAACGAGTTGAACACTCCGGGCAGGATCACCATCACGAGCAGCAGCTCAAAGTGGCGGTGGCTCGAAAACCCCGCAAAGAGTGCGTTCGAGGCGCTAACGAGCGGCCGATAGAGACATCACATGAAGAGAAAGTCCACGAACTTCAGCAGCAGCGCAGTCATATAGCTGCTGAGCTGGATCCACCAGATGCGCTATTGAGGAGGTTCGCCGTAGTACCTAGAGTCTATGAGGTCTTGAACGCCAAACTTGACTGCAAATCGATGCACGGAGCGCAGAAATACGATCACGAGCGCCAGACCGAGCGTGCCGTCCACCAAATACGTCACAAAGTACACGCCACACTGAGCGAAGATAGAACTACAGTATCAACATTGTACGAATACATGGCATTTGCCAATTTGTACGCGTACGCACCTCGTCGTCATTTGACACTACACTCGTGACAAAGACGATCGAGAAGACGATGTTGAGGCAGTGGCAGATCAGCGAACTAACGCACTGCTTGCTGACATCCATCACCCAGACCTGACGATGATTGAGAAAATGGCGAGTCTATTAGTCTATTTCATGACACAACTAGCTCCAATACGAACTGCATGCAACTCGAAGCTCACGACGCGACTTCACCTTCAACGGACGTGCTGGCGTCTCGAGCTTGCGCTTGATATAGAGAATGAGGACCGCCGCGACCGCGAGCAACAGCTGCAGGACGCGTCTGAAGGCGTCCGTGAAGAGAAAGCACTGGTCGGACGCGCCGTCTTTCGAGATGAACTGCCAGTACTCGCGCTTCTGCGTCGTCGTCCCCATAGTGCTTGTTGGCGGTGATTCTCTCGCATGTACTACGTGGTGTGTTGTGAAAGGTATCAAACAACCACCTTTCTGAGCTCGAGCAACTGTTTTACAATTGCAATTGGATCTTCCTCTTCGCACCCAAGTTGGTCGGTTGTTAGGTCACCGCATCTTTTCGTGCAACTTTCAAACATGTGGGGTTCGAATCCGTTGTTACCAGACCGTGACTTGGCCGAACATCGAGCGTTTTACTTTTGCTCATAGCAGCCATTGCGGAGCTCACTGATGCTCATACAAAGCATCATCCATTATTCTCTGTGGTTGTTTGGCAAGCCAGGTTTGCAAGAGCGATGCTTTCATTTTCTCCTGACACATGCATTTTCAATCCAGTATATCTGACCTGACTTGGGCTTTGCTTCTTTTTCTTTCTTGCTTGCTCATATACACTTGCGATAAGGTCTTGATCGCTCTGCATCTTGGTCTTCTTCATACATTCTCTTTTGACGGACAACCTGGAAAGCTTTGATGACTTTCTTACTCCACCGAGAGGAGCTCCGTCTGCACGTCCATGAACTGCGCTTCCTTGAGCTCCATCTTGAACGCGAACGGATCGATTTGATGGTCGATCGCATCGTCAGGCTTCGTGCCGTCAGGGATAGGGACGCCCCAGTCACAGTCTTGCTCGATGCCGAGGTTGTTGTGGTGCATCTGGATGCGGAACCAGCCATTTTCACCCCAGTACGTTCCCCACGAGTTGCGTCCAATCCCTGCAACACCAAACCAAAGGTCGACAGTTCAGCGCGTTAAAATCAATCGATGAATTCCACACAACTCGTAGCAATGCACTCAGCATTACGTACAGTATTCGGTCTGGGTCTCTTCGTCGTATCCCCAGCCAGCAACCGAGATCTCGTGGTTGATCATCGGGAACCACATATTCTCCGAGTAGATGCCTCCGCTGTACGCTTCGAACTTCTCGGTCGCGTGCACGCCGCAGCCAATCGGTCCTCGCTTGTAGATCTCAGCCTTCATGCGATTCGCACCGCTCACCGATCCGTACTCTGAGACGTAGTACTTGGTGAACTTCTTGATCGGCTCGCACACACCAGGCGTGAACGACGTGTTGGATGGCCAGCACCTAGTTTTCAATAGAGACTTTTGTCAGCCATAGCAGATTCGATTGGAGTGGGACTCCCTCACTGACACCACATCACATAAGCAATCTTACGTTTCGCAGATAGCAAACTGGTCGCATGCGAGATTCTTCGCCTGGTACGCCTGGCAAGTCTGGTCTGGAATACCGTGGCGGTGCGCGTACTCGTACACAAAACCCGGGTTGCCGCCCTGGCAGGTGCCGCCGCCGTGGCAGTTGATCAGCACTTGCGGCGCGAGCGCGATTTCCGGCCACGATGCTGTAAAAAAAACCACAACGTTAGATAAATTCACAACAGTCACCAAAATCGCTGCGAGAGAGGTAGCGTCGTACCATTACGAAGGATCGAGATACGGTCCGAAAGCGCACTCGTGGTGCCCTGAGCCCAACAGCTACCACAGTACTGTGGAATGTGCTGGTTCTTGTCCCACGTGACGTAGTTCTTGCCGTCAATGTCGCGCCAGTCCCACGCCTTCGGCAGATCCTTCACATCCATCGTCTCGTGCGGCAGTGGCGAAAGCACCTTCTCGCCGCCGACAAAGTTGAGCTTCTGGCGACAGGTCGACGTTGAAAACACAGCCTTCTCCTTCGTGAAGTCCTGCTCTTTCTCCTCCTCGTCTTCCTTTTTCATGGCGGTCTTGATCGCCACAACAGCACTACTCTTAGCAGCGTGTTGCTCGGCGCGGATCTCTTCCTGCGGAATCACAGTTGGCGTCGGCCAGCCGTCGTCCTTTGGCACGCCAAACGCGCACTCACCCTCGATACCGAGGTTGTTGACGCCCCGCACGATGCGGAACCAGCCGTCTTCGCCCCAGTAGCTTCCCCAGCTGTTGCGCACGACCCAGAACTTGGTGTTCTTCTCCTCGCCCCAGCCGACGACCGAGATCGCGTGGTCCACGTCCGTCTGGTTCGTCTTGTCGTCAAAGATGCCACCCGTGTACGCTTCAAACTCGTCCGTGACCGCGACGCTGCACGCGATCGGCCCGCGCGCGTAGATCTCGGCCATCATCTGCTGCTCGCCCAGCGTCGTGCCAAACTCCGACACAAAGTACTTGTCGTACTTGTCCTGCGGGAAGCAGCCTTTGTCGGGCGTGCAGTTCTCGCAAATGTCGATGTTGCGGCACAGGTTGCCCGTGTCGTGGCCTGACGCCTCATACAACTGGCAGCCTTCTTCCGGAACGCCGTGGTCGTGGATGTAGCGGTACGCCGTGAGCTGGTCGCCGCCGTGGCAGCCCTGGTCCTCCAGGTCGCAGTTGAGAATCACCTGCGGCGAGAGCACCACCTCGCGCGTCACCTCCAGACGCGGCTTGTTCTTCTGGTTGCGCGCCTTCGCAATCTGGATGCGATCCGCCAGCGCCGACGTCGCCGCTGTTTATCCACACAAGAGAGAAAAGTAGACATATTCGCATTAGCCCACTGATTCCCACACAAAGGTGTGACGCAACCCCTACAGATCCATGTGCCACACAAAACGCACCAAATGACCAGCAAGCGCCGCAGTAGTGCGGGATGTGCTGGTTGCGCGAGATCGTGACGAAGCGCGTGCCGTTGACGTTGCGCCAATCAAAGTTTTTCGGTAGCGCGCGCGCATCCAGGTAGTCGTGCGGCTGCGCGGTGGTCACGTGGGTCGAGCGGTCCGGGTTGCGCACGTAGCCGCCTCCCCAGCGCGCCGCGTTCACGCCTCCATTCTCATTGCCATTGCTGATCACCGCGAGCGCCAGCGTCCACGCCGTCAGTCCGCCGCGCCACATGCTTGCGATCTTCTCTCTTTTCTCTTCTCTTGTCTCTCTTGTGACTTGAAGCTGCTGCTGCTGCTTCTTGGGCTTCTTTTGAGAAGTGAGGGGAAAAAGGGAAAGGAAACCAAGAGAAGAAAGAAGGATCCGGCGAGTCAGAATGTAGGTCACTTTGCACAAACAGGGCGAAAAACCAGGCTGTCCATTTTGTTTTAGGGGAAAGAAGTCCATAAATTAGGGTAAAATACCTATTTCTTGTGTGGATTGTAGAGGTTTGGCCATGATTTTAGAGTTGTACCTGATTTTGGGTCATTTTAGGGGTTTTGACTGTTGGTCAACTTCAACCTGTGTATGAATAAAACTGGTATCAAAAATGGCTCCAGTTTTAAGCAATTAAATGATCCAGTCGATCCATCATCCATAAGCGTAATAGCTTGCGTGGTAGTAGTAGTACGAACTAGTAGTAAGTTTGTCTGTCTGTGTTGCTCTGGTGTGCTCATGGGCGTTGCTATGTGCGTGCGTACAATGTACTCCGCCCCGCCTCACAAATGGTCTTCGCTCGACGTGATGAGCGAGTGTGGCAGGTGGCCCGTCTCGTTCACCGAGATGATCTTGAGTGGCCGGTGCTCGCAGACGTCCACACGCGTGACGCCGCAGTGGTTGATCTCAAAGTGGCCCCAGCGGCCCGTCGGGTCGATGCCCATCGCGCGACACAAAAAAAACCGGATCAGGTTCGCGTGACAGACCACCACCTGGTAGCTGAACTCCTCCTCGTTGCCGTCGGCGTCCTCATCGTTGTCGCCTGCCGCGCTCTGCGAGAAGAACGTCTGGAATGCCTGCTCCATGCGCTCGGCGTCTATCCGGTCCAGCTCGGCGCTGTTTGCAGCCGCCTTGTTGTCCGGCACCTGCGAGACCGGCTGGGGGTTCGAATACGGTCTCCCCGGCCAGCCTTCGCGCAGTAGCCGCGTGGCGCTCAATGCACAGTGACTAAAATCCTTGCTGATCGTGTGCGCCGTCTCGATCGCGCGCGTCATGTCGCTGTGGAAGATCATGATGTCGTGGCGTGTGGGCGACTTCACGTACAGCTGCTCTAAATATTTTCCCGTGAACTCGGCCTGCTGTCTCCCCATCTGCGAGAGCACTTGGTCCGAGTCTGAGACCCCGCGCGTGTGGGCGTTGATATAATGGCCGTGGCGGACGAGAATCAGGTGCTTCGTCTTCGGTGGTGTCGCGTACAGGAAGCTGCTGCCAACGCCCAGAGAAGAGGGAGCTACTGGATGAGATGACACTGGCTGGCCACAGAGCGACGCGATCGAGCGCATCCGCCTCGCAGACGACTCGGCCGCTGCTCGCTGGGTCACGGTCTGCACTCCTCCAGCACGCTGGCTGACATTGCTACTGGTGCTACTGGTACTATGGTTGCTGCTGCTGTTGATATTGTTAGTAGACTCCTGGAGGTCGTGGAAGTCGACGATGCTGGTGACCCACTTGCGGTACTGCTCGCTCGTCGCCGTCTCGAAAGTGTACGCTGACGGTCGTCCCTGCTCGAAATAGTGAAACTGGAGCTTGAACTTGAGTTCTTCCTTGAGTGTTTCTTGGTGGAACAGGTCCATTTTCGCCACTTCCAGGTCGATCAAGTGGTGCCGGTGCTCCGACACGGTCTCCAGATGCAGCGACGTGCTGTTCTTCACCACGAGCACACAATAGATCTACAATTATAATTCACCAAAGAATGAGTCACAGTCAAGTATACATCCAAATGTCAAGCCATTGTGTGTATCAAGCACGTACCGATCCGAGCGTCCGCAGCACGGCGTCGCGGTCTCGCTGCGCGCGCTCCTCCGCGACCACGAGCTCTCCTTCTGCGATCACCACATCGCTCAGCGACGTCTTCTTCTTCGCGGTCGGACTCAGACTCGCACGCTTGTTCTTGCGCTTGAGCGGTGACGACTCGGTGGGAGCTGCTGTGCGCACCGAGAGTCCTCCTCGCTCTCTATTGCCTTGTTTTACGTGTTCACTGAGACTCGGATCTGCTGGTACGAGTGGTGGTGCTGGTGGTGGACTTGTGCTCTCGAGATGACTCGCAAGGTCGCCACTCGACGCAGACGCTTTAATCGACAGATCCTGGATCCGACTAGAGAGACACAAGCAAGGCAAGCAGATCATTAGAACATTAACCAAATGGACCCATTTCGACATGGACCACCACGAGCAACACTGCAAGATCCATACGTACACGACTTGGCTCTTGAGCGCACTGCTCTGGTCGTCAGCGGGCGATGGCGGACGGTTCTGCATGCTCTCTCACTAAGGAAGGCGCTTCTTCACGAATGAATGCGCTTACGAATGGCTCACAAACAGGTGGCGGCTGGATGAAGAAGATACGCGTGCGCTCGTGGCTCCAGAATTTAGATTGACGCGAGGCTTGATCCTCTACCTGATCTGCGCTTTCTGCTACTGCTCTTCGTTCGGGGTCGGAAGATGCGTGCGGATTGCTGATAGATGGCGAGAATGACGTCCTTTTTTCCTTTCAGTGGTGTGACGCAGCAGAAGCCGCAGCCAGTCGATGGATTGATTTAACTCGACGGTTGACGCCCGGTCGCTTGACGCTTGAGGTGGATGCGAGAGCACTTCGCTTTTTCTTTCCTTCAACGGCGGCGCAAGAGCTACAATGCAATACAATAATTATACAACAACAGACAGCATGCACAGGTGAGCAAATCCAATCGTGTGCAGAAGGCACTAACGCGGGCATGCTGGACGGACTGGCGCCGCGTTCCATGGACGGATCGATGGGTTGTCGCTCTTGACTCAGCAAGCAAAGCAAAACAAGCAAGTAGCAGCGGTTTCATTTGCGCGCGCGCGGGGATGCTAATGACGATTGTTTTTACACCCTTTTCTTCTGTTCTTCCGTTTGCGCGCCTCTTTGCCCTGGTTGTTGCTTGTTTTGCTTGCTTTGCTTGCTTGCTCCCACTCGCGCACATCAACCAAGACGCATCGCAACAACGCAAGTTGACTTGAGCGACTTGCTGGTTGGGCGCAAGGCACAACACGTCGATGGAATGTGCTTGCGCATACGTACGTGCATTTCTGCACAATGCACAAGCAAGCGCTCACGCGAATGAATGACTGACACGCGCACATTTTCATCGACGCGCAGAGAGAGCAAGCACGCGCTCCATCATCCATAACATATGCACACGCACACATGCAGCAGGTACAATTCAATACAATTCAATTCAATCCATGCAAGCACATCACATACCGTGAGGGGGGAATGCCGACGAGCGCGGCGACCAAGCACTTGCGCGACGCGTAGAGGATCGATCGCCCTGCTCCGCAAGCAAGCAAGCCGATTGTTTTGCGCAAGCGGAAAACAACTGCGGAAGAAGAGAGCTAGCTGCACTGTTCCGGAGACTGGATAAGGCTGGAATCGGAATAAAAAAAATCCAGCTGGTTGTTATTACGACTGGGATCAGAACGCAAGCAACGCAAGCCCGGTCACGCACACACCTTCACACCGCACTGACACACAAGCACAAAGCAAAGCAAGCGCAAAAGCGAACGAGCAAGCAAGAAAACAAGTTGTGCGTCTTGTTTGTTTGTCTGCACTCAGCGTATGCGCTTTTTGTGTGTGTGCGTGTGTGTGAGAGAGAGAGAGAGAGAGAGAGAGAGCAGAGGCATTCTGATAGCACGTACAGTACTCGCCAGATGGCAATGCCTTTGAAGACAGCGCTGGTGTTGGTGCTGGTAAAATAATGCGCGTTTCCGTTCAGCGGTTGGAAGCGGACTCTCTCTCTTTCTCTTCTCACACACGCAACGCCCACATCCACATGCACTCCCTCATTCACTCACTCATTCCAGCAAGCCTGCGCTCATTTTGTCTGTCCCCTCTTGTCCCATCCAGCGGAACAAGGTGGCTCTAAAGCCTGTCGATATCTGATCCCCTCCTAATTTGCTAGAAGCGACTGGATCTAGTAATAACAAATAGACTTTTAAATATGATATCCTGCTGAATCAGATGGATATGTCACCGCAGCTGACCCAGCAAGATACGGACCAAACTTGACTCTTTTGCGCGTGGGCAGTGGCACTTGCGTGAAGCTTCAACGAGCCAATCACACGCCGTCTTCCTCCTTCTCTATGACGTTGACTGCATTTGACTGTGCTTGACAACAAGTGCCGAGTTGAGTTGAGTTGACTTGGTCGAATGAGATTGAGAACGAGACCGCACGAAAAAAAAATATGAAGAGATCATTGTGTTTGGATGAGAGCACTTTGTGGATTGTGCACACACACAACACGCGCACAATCTCCGCCGCAAGACACTAACAACTTGGTCCATTTTGCTTTTGCAGCTTTGCCTGTTCCATTTGCGTACAAGCTTGCGCTTGCTTGTTCGGGTGTAGTTGACCAGAGTGATGGTCAGTTGTGTGTGGCGCACTTGTTTGTTCAGAGCAAGTTGTTCTGAACAAAAGTAGGCAGGCGAGAAGGTATCCGGGCAGGTTAGTGTGTGTGTGGTGGGGCTCCTCATATCCTAACATCCCTTTTGGGAGAGAAGGGCTCCACACACTTTCAGCACACGCTCTGAGCTTATCGCCAGAAATAGTAAGTCAGGCAGGCACACACGCCCGCTCCACAATGCAATGTGCACCTCCTCTATCACTTGCTATAATAGACAGATGGAAGGGTCCGGTCCGCGCCACTCCAAGTGAGACAGAGCCAATAAGCTACCAAACGCGCCCGCCGTCTTGATCTGCCACACCACATCTTGACAGGCGGCGCGAACGACAAACACACAAGCAAGACAAGAGAAGCAAGCGCACCCCGAACCCCGCAAGCGTTTCGATCACTGAGCAAACACGCAGAAAACAACACGCGCGCAACACAACCCTCCCCAAGCAAGCAAGCGCAACAAACAAAACAAGTCCACCCTGATTAACAAGCGCACAGCGTTTAGTACACTGTCGACGACACTCATGAGCGCCAGCAACAACGACTTTGTGGGCTACAACGAGTGGGCGCAGCGCACGCTGGGCGTGGCGATCGCGACGGACTTTGTCTACGAGCAGCAAGCGCCGGACGAGCGCGGCGTGTTCATCGCCGAGGACGTGGCGCCGCACACGCAGGTGTTCAGCATCCCGCTCGCGTCGCTGCTCACGGTGCGCTCGGTACACTGCAACCAGCAGCGCCCATCGGGTCCTGCAACTAATCACCTGCAGCCACTCGCGTTCTTCCAGCAGTGCGACGCCGACCGCGAGGATGACCAGCTGGCGATCGCGCTGCTCTACGAGAAGCACGTCGCACGCGCGGCCTCCAAGTGGAG
>JAADVN010000518.1:0-16969 GCA_023335535.1 Globisporangium spinosum | reverse complement strand
TGAAGTTGTGCTTTTGCCATGAAAACGTTCCACATGTTTTCTATCATATCTGAAGATTTCAGCGCCGGAGAATAAAAATTGAGGGAAAATCTACATTTTCGTGAAAATAGATACGTCCTTAAGATTTTGGCGCGCGCTGTACCACAGCAGCGTTTTTTTCATAACTCCTGTGATTGCTCTCAAGCCCATTTTGCTGATGAAAGTTTGAGTAGCGCAATCTGCGAGATTGGTAGATGGTGGCAGTAGCCTATAATCATTATCTGTGCTGGATTTGCAGAGTTGCCAGTGTACTGTCTTTGGTCACCATCCATGATGAGAGCCAAAACGCTTGTGGCACACTTTGCGCCACCAAACGGTGTGACCAGTGCGTCAACAAATTAGCTGGCATTTTTGAGATGACTACAGTGACGACACCGGCTTGCTGACTGTGTGTGTGGGTGTGGGTGTGGATCTCTCAGCCAGTCTGTTCCGCATCATGGGCCAGCTGGCGGCGCATTACCATACCAGGCGATCAATACGCCAGTGAGGAAGCGGTGCGCTTGCCATCTCGTGCTCTCTCTCTCTCTCTTTCTCTCTCTTGACGACCATGGCACTTCCGCGCGAAGGCAGTGACACCACACGAGTGCAGGACGCACAGCAGCGCCAGTCGACGTTGACGTTGACGCGAAAGAGTGAACGGCCGCCTGCTACTCTCGAACCAAGTGGGATGACGGCGTCGCGCATTCGACAAGCAGCGCCAACGTCCACACTGTCATCATGCGAGCAGCTACGACGAGAAGATCAACACCACCAGAAGAAGAAGAAGAAGCAGGAACCGGAGGACTCGACGCGGCCGACAGACCTGGCGGAGCTCGATATGCAGGCGCTGGTGGAGGCGAACCTGCTGAACTACGACACGCAAGAAGGCGAGTTCTCGGGATGGATCTACGTCGCAGAAATGATTTCGAGAGGGACGCGCAGACGGAGTAGTGTTAATAGTAGTAGAAGGAAGAGCAGCACACACGCGCAAGACACAAGAGCAGTAGACATGGACGCAGCAGCAGCGGAGGCGGCACACAAATCAAAGCACCGCCGCAAGGACCATCGCCTGGTGTTCCGCCGGCGGTTCTGCCGCCTCCGCGAGCTCATGTGCGCGTTCTACGAGTCCGACGCGCCGGCATGCCAGCCTATTGATCATCACGTGATCATCTCGGTCAAGCGCGTACACGAGCGCAACAAGACGTTCCAGTTCACCGACTACGAAGACCGCAGCATGATGTGCTATACGTCGCTGGGGGCGGACTTCGAAGAGTGGTTTAGCGCATTCGCGAATGCAGTGCGGACGACCCAGGTGTCCAAGTCGCGGCTAATTGAAAGTGGAAATGGATTGCAGAAGAAGAAGAAGCAAAAGCGCAGGAGCACCACCGGCATCACCACCTCGACAGGATCTACAGCACCACCAGCAGTGCCAGAGCGGACTCGATCCCACACCGACGGCTATTTATTAAACAACAGAAAACCCACTGTGCACGACCCGCTCTTTGACGGCGACGAGCTGGACGAGCGCACCCACACCGCGTGGTTTTACCTGGAGTACCCGTGGTGGAAGCTGCATCGGCGTCGCTCGAGACGCTACTTCATGCTCTCGGGGACGACGCTCAGCTGCTTTAGCGTGAACAAGGAAGGGCAGCTCGCCGATTTCACCAAGAGCATTGCCTCGTTCAAGTACCAGCCGGAGAAAACGCCATTTGCGGTCGACGTGACTTTCGAATCTGGAAAGAGGCTGCGACTGAGTCGAAGCGGCGCAAACGATCGCGCGATGAAGGACTGGGTCGCGCACCTGCAGGCGGCACTCCACTACTACGAATCGCGCGCCACGGCGCAGGAGTTTGAAAAATCGGAAGCAGACGAAGAAGAGGAAGAAGGGTACGAAGTGAAGAGTCAGCACCAAGCGCAGCACGGGATCTTGGTGTGAGGAGTATTTATCAAGTGGCGGAGTAAACTAGCTTGGAGAGTTTGCTAGGATCAAGGCGACGTGATAAGAGAGATTCACGAATATAAGCCTGAAGAGCAATGGAAAAGAGGACAGTACACGTGAGGCGATTCTATCTGCAATTCTCCACCGCAAAGCGCCACTTCATAGACAAGTGCATTCGCCAAGAGATCATTCCAAAACGAAACAAACAAAAAAAGTATACGTGAATTGGTGTCAACAGCTAGCTAGAAGCAGTCCAATTGTGTCCTCACGAGGACGCCGATGCGGTCTGCTCGTCCACGGTCGACATGCGCACGTCGACGACACGGAAGCCGTCGAAGAACTCCTTGTAGCTGATCACACCGTCCTGGTTGCTGTCCAAGTACACGAGCAGCTCTTCGATCTGGTCCTCCGAGAGCGGCGAGTTGAGCACGACGTTGAACGTAGTGATGCCCGTGCGGAACTCGTCCTTGCTGATGTAGCCACTGTTCGTCTGGTCGAACATGCGGAACGCGTTGCGGATGTGGATGCGATGCTGATAGAACACGTTCGAAACCTGCTGCAGCACCGAGTTCTGCCACGTCATGTCGCCCTTTTCGAGCACGGTCTTCTCCTTGAGGTCCTGGATGCCGAACGCGGTCACAAACTCCTTGTAGTCGATCGAGTTGCCGGCGTCTGTGTCCACTGCGGCCATGACGCGCGACATGAGCTCGGGAGAGAAATCCTGGAAGCCCAGCTGTGCGACCGCTTGCTCGAATTCTTCGCGCTGCAGCACGCCGTCCTGGTTCGTGTCGAAGCGCGTGAAATGGTCTTGCAGCGAGCCTTCGAGCGCGAACAGCGCCTTGCCGATCTTGAGCAGCGCCTCCATGGTCTCCACGTCAATGTCGCTCGCAGGCGCCGGCGTGAACGACGACTGCTCGTCCAGACTCGAATATCTTCGCGCGAAAGAAGACTTGTGGCCATGGTCGTCGAGAGCCGCGGGGCTCGGTGGCGGACCGCCGGACGCTGGTGCTGCGCCGTCAGTGCTCGTTGGCGTCGACGGCACCTGCTTGAGGTCTGTGAAGATTACTTCAAAGCGCTGCACAAACTCCGTGAAGTCGATACGGCCGTCGTCGTTCGTGTCCGCTGTGCGCATGAGCTCAAAGATCTGCTGGTCCGAGAGCCCCGTGTCCATCTTCTTGAGCGCGTCCATGAACTCCTCGTACTCGATGAAGCCGCTCGCGTCCGTGTCAAACACCTTGAACGCCTGCTCCATGTCGCCGGCGCCCATTGCGCGGTACAGTTTCTTGCAGATGAGCGAGATGATCGACTCCTGCCAGCCGCTATTGTCCACCGAGTCGTTCTCAATGCGGTAGCGCGTCAAGAAGCGCGAGTAGTTGATCGCGCCCGTGTCTTCGTTCATGTTCGCAAGGCGCGCCTGGTACGTCAGGAACGGCAGGTCGAGCTGCAGCACCGAGCGCAGCGCGTCGGCCCACACAAGACGCGGCACCGTGCCATTGTGCTCCTGGTCGTGCTGCGTGAAGTACCAAAACAACGACGCTTTATTGTCACAGATGCGCTCTGCGATCATGCGCAGCGTGTCGTCCTCGAGCGCACCCTGCAGCTCCGCGACCTCAGGCGCCTTGAACGTGCTCTCGTTGATCGCGTGCGCGTAGAACTGCTGGATCTCCGGCTGCAAGTCTGGTCCCAGCGTGAGGAACGCGCCTTTGTTCATCTGCGTGCCACAGTAGCGCGATGCGGAGAAGAGCGTGATCAGGCGTCCGCCGTGGAGGATCTCAAAACCTTCAGGCACGCACTCGTGCGAGCGGATGATCAGCGCGATCTTGTTCACAAGACAGAAGTTGTTGGTCACTTCAACGCCAAACTCGACACCGGCGCCGCGCTCCGAGGGCTGACGGGTCTGGATTGAGCGCGGGTCGCTCCAGAGCATGTCTTCGTAGATCTTGTCTTCAAAGCCCTCCTGGTGAAGTGGCGGCTCGCGCTTGCGGGAGATCTTCTTGAGGTGCGCCAGCGTGACGTTGTCGCGCGAGAAGAGCCCGCCGTGGACCACAAAGATCTTCTGCTGGAGCACAGCGCAGAGCGGGAGCGATTCAAAGAGCGTCTGGAAGCGCTCAAACAGGTGTGCCGGTCGCTCAGGATCATTCTCCTCCAGCCCCGAGTACTTGGACCAGATCTCATCTTCAAAGCCCATCCACGAGTTCTGGTTGCGCGACTCGTGGTTGCCGCGGTTCAGGTACACGCCCGTCGGGTAGAGCAGCTTGAAACACAGGATCGTCATCACGACCTCGACGCCGTAGAGCCCGCGATCCACGAAGTCTCCATTGAACAGATACTTGTTCGTGTTGGACGGCAGGCCGTTGATCGAGAAGATCGAGAACAGGTCCTGCAGCTGGCCGTGCAAATCGCCGATGACCGTGATCTTCTCGCCCTCGACCACGTTGATCTCCTGCAGCGTCGGCAGCACCGTGAGCACGCGGATGCTCTCCTTCAGGATCTCCAAAACGTACTTGTAGTGCAGGAGCACGCCCTTCTTGAAGTCTTCGAGCATGTCGAGCACGTTCACAAGTCGCAACGGCCACGTGAGGTGCGGCCCGCGGTACTCGGGGCCCACGACGACGGTCGCGAGCGTGATCTCCGACTGTGTGCGGATGAGCGACTTCTTCTTCGAGAGCATCGACAGCGTGTGCTCGGCCGACTTGAACTTCTCCGAGCGCTTCAGGTTGAGCTGCTCCTGGTTGTTGTCCAGCACGTTCCACGCGTGCGAGAACACGAGGCGGCGGAACTGTGCGTTGTGTGGTGCAAACAAGAAGCACACAAGAAAACAGGCGAATAGCAAACAGGTCAGTTGCATGACTACAACAAGTATGCGCGGACTCACCAACTATTCTCGCACCTTTTGAACAGCACGCGAGCGGCGCCACGCACTCTGGATCACGCATGCGGCACCATCTTCAGCAGAGAAGCGCTGTGAAAGGGCAGGATAAGAAGACACGAGTGCGTGAGTATCAATCAATCAGTACGTAGCGAGCCTTGCTTGCGCAAGTGGACGCACAACAACAACAACAGCAACAGCAACAGCAACTTGATCTGTAGCACAGTACCTGCAGCTGCTCTTCGCGCACAAACACGCCGTGCTGGGGCTTGCACTGAAACAGGCGCTGACCCTCCAGCTCGCCGTCGTTGTCCCCCACGGCGCGATCGAGCTCCACACCGATCCACGCGGTGCGTCGCGATGGCATGTATTGAACCATCTGCCAAGTAGTAGCCGCGATCGCGTTATGTGTGTCGTTGAGTGATGGTAATCGTAGCAAGCAAGAAGCAAAGCGCACGCAGAGCAGGACAGCAGCAACATATACACATACACAACAAAACAAGACAAATAAATCAGTTTATCAACCAAGATACAGCAACCAACCTCAATTGAAATACAAAGGCAGAGAAAGGGGGCACGAGAGCTCCTCGAGCAGCGTGACAAGACCACGTACCCCTGCGTATTTGCCGTACACGAGCACGCGCGCGCCGATCTCGGCCGTGAATGAGTCCACCTCCATGACGCTCTCTCGCTCGCTTGGCTGTCTGGTGTCTGGCGTCTGGATGGCTGAATGGATGGATTCCGAAAGGAGCTCCTCGCGTTTGGTGTGGTTTTCTCTGAAAAACAAAAAACAAAAAAAACAGGATGGAGCGCGTGCTCTGAGGGTGGTACGTTGCAGGAGCTAATCATTGGAGGTTGCACGAAGGTGAGCGCTTTCCGTGTCTTCAACAACCACTTGCAATTTTAGAATTCAGCACTTATAAGCGCTATGACATTCTAGTATCTTTCTATGTGCGCTACCAAACTGTACAGATATTAGAATTTTTATGCTGGATTTATATATCAATATCAAATAGTGAGGCGGAAGTCTTTGGCTCACTATCAACAACAGCAAAACACAATCACACACAAACACAACACATGCTCAACATGAAGAGTTTCAACATGGAAGATGAAGGATCAGCGCTGCCGTTCCTGCCTTCAGACGCGCACGTACGTACAAGTCGCCTCTCTATCGGAGTGTTGCATGTGTCGGCGATTCTATAGCAACTCACCACTGTTCTCTTTTGCGTCAATCTGCAGCTGCGTCGACGCTACATGGCGCTCTTGCAGGGTGAGCCTGTGATCGGTACGTTTGTTCGTTGTTCATCCGCTCGCTCAGTCGCTGGAGCTATGACCGCAAGAATATGATACTGATTGCTCGTTTATATCTACTGCGTGGTATCGTTGTTATAGACGAGCACAACAATGTGATCGACACCGACTACGAGCGCTGGCGAGAGCTCAAGCGCATGGTGATCGTGTATGGGCTGCCGCGAGACGAATCGGTGAACAACAGCGAGTGCTACCACAATTATCACAAGAGGAGGAGCGAGTCGGCCGCACATGGCTCAGCAGCAACAATAGATGACAGCGCAGGCGAGCCGGAAGCCCCATCGCTGGACACAGAAGGCAATGCTCTTATCAATGATACTGGAGATGATGACGAGCCAGGACAGCCACCGTCATCGCCAAGATTGGAAAGCAAAGGAGAGCCCACGTGCTCGCTACGTGGGCGCATCTGGAAAGTGTTTCTCGGCGTCGACAAAGCGGTTGACACCAAATTGTACGCAGAGCTGGTGGACCGCGGCGCCTCATACTGCGATGAAGACATCCGCAACGACACATTCCGGTACGTGAAGGGTGAAAGCGCTCGGGCATCACAGGTATTATTACGTATGGAATTTAACGTTACGCTGTTTATTTGTGCAGCACATTCCGAGGTGACCCGGCTTTTGCCCAGCGAGTCCCAGAAGAGAAGCTCGCACGACTCCTGAACGTCTTTATTAACGAACTGGTGCGTAACTCAAGAAGCAAGTTGTTGGAAAGCGGTTGTGAACGATGGGGACGCGCGCCTTCTTGCTAACGTTGGTATGCTGCTTGTCACCCTCAGGGCGCCAACTCTACGACCAGCAACAGCGAATCCAGAGCCTGCAGCGACCATCCAGAGGACATCCGGTAAGCCCTCGCTGTTCTGTTCACTGTATTATTGTTTTGTTTCTCGATGATTTTTATGCTGACTTAATGAGCGTTTGGCTCTCGAATTAATTAACAGATACGTTCAGGGCATGAACATTTTGTGTGCGCCGCTGCTGTACGTAATGCCTGAAGCCGACGCGTACTACACGTTCTGCCAGCTCATCGTGAAGCACTGTCCGCACTACATGGCGCCGAAGCTCAAGGGCGTCGTTAGCGGCTGCCTGCTCGTGGACAAATGCCTGCAAACGGTATGAAACTGGTCAAGTGATTGTTCTGCGTTTGCTTTCCTCTGAGATCTCATGCCGTGCTGCCTTTTTGAAAACTCGTACAGCTGGATGCGGATCTATTTAACCACCTGAAAAGCCGCGGAATCAACGCGCAGATCTACGCGTTGCCGCTGATTCTGAGCCTCTTCGCATGTGCGCCGCCGCTCCACGAGCTTCTGCGCGTCTGGGATGTGGTGCGCTGTTTGCAATGTTGCTAGCACATTTGGGGGTTTCGATGCTGAGGTATTTGTTGTCCTTGTGTCTTTAATATCCAGCTGTTTGCTGTCGGAGTGCATTTCGTCGTTGTCCTCGCCGTGGCGCACACCGTTCTTCTTCGAGACCAGCTGCTTCAAAAGTACGCGTGATCGCCTGCTATCGTTTGGGCTGCTATGCGAATGCATCAACGGACACCCCATACTTACACTGTACATTCATCTTTTTCATTCACAGGGATATGGACTTGATGAAGATCCTGAGCCTTCGGTCTGCGCCGCTCTTGCAGTCGGATCTGCTACTCTCTGTCGCCTTGCGAGTAAGAACCACATATTCCTATTCGGGATCAATAGCACACGCATCACTCACCTATCTGCATTGTATGTGCATCTATGGCAATTGGGTGCATCATTCTCAGTTGTTCCATCGCCTCCCGGATGAGCTCATTTACGAGATCGTGCGCCATCCATTTGAGCATCCGGACTCTGCGTCAAGCCTTCCGCTTTCCCCTGAAACGATTGCGATCGTCATGGACCAGCTTCGAAGACAGCAGCAGCAGCAGCAGCAGCGCCAGGCGCAAGGTATTCCATCTGCAACCACTGCTGCCGCATAGAAATGTCTTACGCAGAGATCATTCTTGTCACGCTATGATGATGCTATTTGACAACAGCTTCGTCTGCATCGAACGGACCTAGCGCTCACTCTGCTGTTTCTGCTGGAGTCAAAGAGAAAAAGCGAGAGAAGCTTCAGCTCACGACAACTGCGCCATCTTCTTCAGCCGCGCATCCGATCGCAGCGTCTGGCCACGGCGACGTGAGTGCATCAACAACGTCTCGACCGCCCTGGAAATTCTAAAAGAGCAAGAAATTGGTTGACCGACAATGAGTGAAGACGGACACCAGGAACTAAATATTTATCATCTCAAAACCCATCGAGTCCAGCCAGAGCAACAGCCCATGATCCCACGCTGCAGTGAAATGAATCCAGAAACGAGCCCGAACCATAGAAGCTGGATTTACCGGAGCCGCCTAGCCAGTGTATCCCCATGTTGGTCTATTAAATCGCCTGAACATTTGGTTAACAGTGTCATGTTCTTTGCATCGAGAAGCCCTCCATGCAAACGCAACGCAATAACCAACCTCAAGCCACAATCGTCAGAGTAAAATTGCGAGCTGGAGGAGTCATGGGGAGGGAGGTTATCCGCGCTTGAACTTTGGACGCGACGCCTTGCGCTCGGCCTTCTCCTTCTTCTTGAGCGACGCCTCGTCCTCTTCTTCCGTGGCGTCCGGCGTGAACACGTACTTGAGCAGCATCTTGCCGGCATGGTAGAGCAAGTACCCAGGGATCTAAAAGCACAGGCAGGCATTACGAAGTCGTTTGAGTGTCAAGAGGATGTCCACACAGTAGGTGCAAGCATATCGGCTCTTTTCCGAACGTACAGCGAGGAAGAGGAGCCAAAAGTAGTTCGAGACAATCAGTCCCGCGTTCGTGAACAGTGTGATCAGCAGCACGTCCATCGCGTATCTATAGATTCAAAGAGCAGATAGAATGTGAACACACACACGAACAGGTATACGCGCAACGCTGCAGCTCTTTGTTCATACTCGCTCGAGCCGCCTTCCTCCGCAGCGCTGACGACCCACGAGTAGCTCAAGTAGGTCGTTCCGATCAGGAACAAGTACCCCACGAACGTCCATCGCGTCACGCTCTCATAGTACCAGATGAAGCGTACCAGCGTGTACAGCACCTATCAAGACAAATGTAGAGATCGAATAAGTGCACATATCAGCTGCACTGCGTGTCACGAGCGAAAGCAACTGTGACGACAATGCACGTACGTTGATTGGCACGATCCACTGCTGGAGCCTGGCGCTGAGCGACACACTCGCCTTCTGCGCTTTCTTGGCTGCTTGGTTCGCCTGCAATAGGATGCAGAAGAAAAGAGGGAGAAGCCGCAGCCATCAGTATGCATCTATGAGCACGCGCACGGCGTCTTCAGGGTCGCCATCTACCCATGTAGAGCAGTCAACGGCAATGCATGAAGTGGCCCCAGCAGCTGCCTCCGCGCACCATTTTGATTGATGATCCAACTCAAAAAATATTGTGACGGTGAAAATCTCGTATAACATTACACAGAAATTTTCCTCCCTCTCGTATTGTTTTATACAGTATACTCGAAAAGAAAGTGTATTCTTTTTCACGTTAACAAATGCGGTTGCTAACAAAGCGAAACGATGTTGCCGAAATGGACATCCATTTTCGAGAAGGCGCAAAATGACAAGCTCGAAGGAGCCCGAGGCCGGCGGCAATGGCCACAGCAGCAGCAGCAGCAACGGCACGGAGACGACTTCAGCAGCCTCGCTGCCTCATGCGGGCGAGAAAGTCGAGCTCGAGCTGGACGCGGCGGTCGAGGAGCCCGAGAAGATCCCGATCCGCGTCGACCCGCTGCCGCAGCAGAACGCGTCGCCGATCGACATTGACAAAGGGCTGCGACTCATCGAGCTCTGTCGCGACGGCAGCTTGCTCGCAGTCAAGACGCACATCAGCGAAGGGTCGTCCACGAATTTCACCCCCAAGACGAGCTGGACGCCGGTCGCAGCTGCCGCGTATAACGGCAAGAGCGACGTGAGTGGCACGTAGTGTACTGTGGGACAACGAGTTTGCGTTGCGCTTACTCCGCTTATGCTCTCCATTGTGCATTGTTCTCTGTCCCTGTAGATCGTGGCTTACTTGCTGGAGATCGGTGCGGATACAGTGTACAAGACGAATAGACGCACGAACACAGACGCGAACAACAACAACAGCAGCAGCAGCAGTGTATTGAGTGACAGCAGCAGTCTACTCCACCACAGCAACAGCAATAGCAGCAATGCGAGTAGCTCTGTGAAAGGCCAGATGGATCCGCACTACGGGCACAACAATAGCACCAGCAATAGCAATAACAGACAGAGCTCTGGTGGCAACACGCCGCTACATTGGGCGAGCTACAAAGGGCACTTGGACGTGCTCTCGATCCTGCTGCACGTCGGCTACAGCATCGAAGATGTGGACCCGATCGGCAACCGCTGCCTGCATCTGGCGTGCTCAGGCGGGTACCGCGATGTCGTCGAGCTGCTCCTCGCGAGCTCGGCGTCTGTGGACCAGAAGAACCAGTACGGGAACCACCCACTGGACCTCGCGACCGATCCGAGCTGCCGCAAGCTGCTGCACAAATTCCAGAGCCAGACCACGTGCGAGTGGTGCAAGGAGGCGTTCTCGCGCATCCGCCCCCGAGTCTCTGTCGGCATTGCCGTAATATCTACTGCGATGCGCGGCCCTGGTCATCGTATTCGGAGGGAATGGCGTCATCTAGTGGGAAGAGTGCTGGTGCTGGAGGAGTCTTCCGGGCGATGCGATATTGTCAGGAGTGCGCAAATGAAATGGGCAAGGCGGAGCAGGATCTGCGCAGTCTCCTGGAGTCCAAGCTCGAGCTCATTCGACACACGCTCGGGCTGATTGGCACCAAATAGGACTCTGCTCTCGGCGGCAAATACGATGGAAGGACGAGTCGACCTGGGTCTGGAACGACATCACCAGACCCAAATGCTGGTGAAGCGGCCGCTGATGGAGAACCTCCAGCATCAGAAGCATTAGATAGTGCTGCTGAAATGGTCAT
This sequence comes from Globisporangium spinosum, assembly GCA_023335535.1. NCBI lineage: Eukaryota > Oomycota > Peronosporomycetes > Pythiales > Pythiaceae > Globisporangium > Globisporangium spinosum. The sequence continues at coordinate 5,831 of JAADVN010000518.1, read as the reverse complement.
ACCCACTGAAGCACCAAATAGTGAGGAATCGCATTCGGCAACAGCCTCGCCATCTGAAGCCTCACCGACAGGGAATGACGATGTCCCCGATGGAACGACAGGAAGCATGGAGTCCTTTGCGATTGCACGCTCAGAAGAGAGCTTGGCTAATGGAGGTGAGTCCGCTTCAAAGCCTGCGAAGAAGCGCACGCTCACGAACGAAGAAATGGCACGCGCACTGAACCTGAGCCAGACGGACGCCGAAGCGCTCTACACTGCGATCGAGGCGGCGCAAGCCAAAGCGGCAGATCGGGAGCTCATCCAGATTGCGAAGCGGACGTACCACCAACTGGTCGCGCATGTGGCGCTGCAGGAAGAGATCAAATCGCTCATGGTGGTTCGCCCCATCGGCATCCGGTCGCTCATGGAGCCTCTCAAGAGCGCACTGCAGCTCGCCCAGCGTGAGAAAGTCAGCGACCCGATGCTGCAACTGGTGATCCAGGTGATCCAGAGCGTCGAAGTCGAGTGCACGCTCTTTGGCTGCAACGCGCTCTGCGAGAAGATCGAGCTTGGCTCCAAGAAGCACGGCCGAGACATCGCGCGTCTGGAGGCGAGCATCACTGAAGCGCAAGTACTCGATGTGAACGAGAAGCTGCTGGGCTCTGCTGCCTCGCTACGCGATCGCCTGAACGCCGAGATCATGCTCGAGGACTGTCTACTACCATTCACACCCAAGTCGAGTGTGTCACCCGAGACTGGTGTGGAGACCACGCAGTACCAGTTCAACGGTGACACGTTGATGTTGAGCTTGCTGCAGGCACTGGAGCTCCGGTCCCAGAAGATCACCGCTGCTGTGATAAGTCGCAGTACCAGTACCAGTACCAGTACTGTCCAATGGCTCTTTTGGTTTATTTGTGTGTTGTTGAACTCTTTATCTGACTCTATCGTGTCTTCTCTTTGTGATCTCGTGTGACAGGAGTTCGGGACATCCGTTGAAGGTGTGTCGACGTCGCTGCTGGAGGAAGGAGCCAACATCCTCAAGCAGCTGAAGAAGGACGTCCGCGAAGAGATGAAGAACGAGGAGCGGCGCTGAAGGCTGCGAAGAAGGGGAAGAAGAAAGCATAAGGGTGGTGATGGCAATGCAAGTTCATTTTCTGATACGCTATGTTGGGAAATGATGGTTGGAGAAAATGCAATTGAGGGGACGGCGACACAGAAGAAAGCGCGATTCTCATTATTTTAGTAACCTTGGTCTGCTTCTTTGGCACGGAGCGGCAAAAGACAGCTCGCGAAAGCCTGCTTAAACGATCGAACCGGCGTTCGAGGCAATACGTGGCCACAAGTCGGCGCACTCCTTACCGACTGGGCCGGTAATGGCAGAGCCCTTCATCTCACCCTTAGGGTTGACGATGACACCGGCGTTGTCTTCGAAGTAGAGGAAGACACCGTCACGGCGTCTCCACGACTTGCGCTGGCGGATCACGACGGCTGGCATGACCTTCTTACGGAGGTCAGGCTTACCCTTCTTGACGGTGGCGAGCACCATGTCACCCACACCGGCAGCTGGGAGACGGTTCAGGCGACCCTTGATACCGCACACGGCGATAATGTACAAGTTCTTGGCGCCCGAGTTGTCAGCGCAGTTCATCACCGCACCGACTGGGAGACCCAGGGTCATACGGAATTTGTTACCAGAGGTACCGCCACGTCCTGTTCATTCAAGCGTTCACACGTGCCAACACAACAAGCAGGAATTAGTGATCTGATGCGCTCCCCTGTGAAGCTTTGCCTGGTCGCGCAGTGCGCATCATGCGCACGCTGCTGATCGCTGTCGCTGGATGCCTGTGCACACTAGGCGCCTGCTTGCTTGCATGCATGCATAGAGAGAACCGATAACGTACCACGCTTGCTCATTGTTGCTACTTCTTGTTAAGAATCACGACTGACTGCTGCCGATGAAGCTGCTCGCAATCGCATTGCACCGCCGCCAACCAACCGCACACCAGCTTCCTGCCAAGCGCGTTGAAAGGGGTGGAGGACGATTCGTTTTTGAATTGTGATTTTGTCTGGTCAATTCAACCATGCAATTCAAATTGCTCTTGTACAGAGAGTTCTCAGTTAGACCAGCAGTGCGCTTTGTACGAGCCACGCAAAAGTACGCACTTGAAATCAAAAGTACGCACTTTTTGCATTTTGCCACTTGCAAGCACCCTCACAAGCACGAAGCAGGCAACATGGTGGACTACTGGGTGTCGAAGGAGCGCCATTACTGCAAGTTCTGCAATGTGTGGATGCAGGGCGACAAGATGGTGCGTTGCGCTGTTGTTCTGCTCTCATTCAAGCGCTGCGTCTAGCGCGTCTATTTGTCGCTCACTGCTCGCTGTTTCTAACTTGGCATGGCGTCTCGATTTGAAAGGCGGTCAAGCACCACGAGCAGGGCAAGAAGCACAAGGAGAAGGTGGAAGAAACCCTGAAGCAGAAGCGCAAGGCCAAATCCGAGGCGTACCACTCGGAGAAGGATCTGCAGGAGCAGCTGAAAGAGATCGAGGAAGCCGCGCAGGCGAGGCACGCGCAGGACCTCGCAGCGTCCGGTGCGCCGCCACCACCGCCTCCACGACGACCGGGTCAAGCACCGCCTCCGCCTCCTAGACGCCCAGGCGATTTCAATAAGAAGACGCATGGCTCGCGTCGTCCAGATGATCGTAACGCGCCAGAGCGAGATGGAGACGAGCAAGAAGAGGAGCAAAAGAAAGAAGAGCCGAAAGAAGACGATTACGGTGTCTACATGACCCGCGGTGAGGTGTTTCTGGAGGGCAAAAGACACGAAGTATGTCGTCTCTTTGATTGGCTCTGTGCGTGACTATCGTTATTACGCTTAGGCGCTTAAGCTTATCACCACTGTGGTATGGTGCGTTTCTCATGTAAACAGGAAAAGCTGGAGAGCGGCAGCGCGTGCCAGGTTTGGGTGGAAGAGATCGAGGAGTGGCTCAACGCGCTGATCGAGAACGTTGTCGTGCACATGATCCCGAACACAGATCTGAGTTTCCGCAAGTTCACGATCACGTACATGGTGCCGGGGCAACCGCAGCCGACCACGGAGAAGGAAGTGCGCTCCGACCGATTGCGCATCAAAATGCCTGCTGGTGTGACACTCGAGGCCGCGCAGCACATGATGCGGCAGATGCAAACTGGGGAGGACATGTCGACCGCTGAGGAAGCTGCCGCGATCCAAGCGCCGGTGGTGATCGATGAGGAGACGGGCATGGGCGAATGGAGCACAGTAGTCGTGCGTGAGATTGACGAGAGCGAAGAAGCGATCGAGAAGCGAGAAGCCGAGGCTCAAGCAGAGGCTGAGAGACTGGCAGAGGAAGAGAAACGCCGAGAGGCGCTGGAGGATTTCTCGTCCCAGGGCGATAATGCGCTGGGGGCGTTCAATCCGTGGGGCGGGAGCTACAAGGGTGTGCAGCTTGAGAAAGCCTCGAATGAGTCGAAGCGAGCGAAGAGAGAGGAGGAGATCAAGATCACGACCAAGGGCGACGTGGGCTTCAAGAAGCGCAAGAAAGCCAATGGCGGCGAGAAGAAGCAGAAGCGGATACGCGCCAGTGGTGACGACGATTAGAGAAGCAGGTGATGGCAATAGCGAAATTGAAGAGAGGGTGGGCGAGTGCGCATTCGATTTCTCAATGTGTGCTTGTGATTTTTGTTTGTCTTGTATTATTTCTTTTTAAAGTAACGATCTTCAAAGACCTGCCGCAACGCTGGAGGTAATCCAGTCGGGCCATAAAGCCCGAGCCTTCGAACACCAGCGCCTTGAGTAGGAAATGTCCGTCATCTTCACTCATTGTTGGAGAGAGAAAACCAAAGTGCTTGTTTGTCTCCCTTTCTCCGTCATGACCGCCGCCGCGCTTTTCTACTTACAATTGGCCACCCGCAGCCTTAATCTTCTCGGCGTCAAGGTACGCAGTGCCGTATGGCAAGAACTCGTCCGAGTGGGTCTCTGCGATGCTCTTGTAATCCTTGGCTTGCTTCACAATGTCGCTCACTTCGTCGTCCGAGATGTCGCGCACATACTTGGCTGGGTTGCCCGCCCAGAGCTGGCCCGATGGGATGCGACGTCCAGGTGGCACGACACTTCCAGCAGCGATGATGGTGTTGGATTCCACGAGCGCACCGTCGAGGATGATCGAGCCCATACCGATCAGCGCGTTGTTCTCGATCGTGCACGAGTACAGGATGCAGCCGTGGCCGATGGTCACGTCGTTACCGATCGACGCACCTGGGGAGAGACCAGGGCTCGTGGTGCTCGCAGTGTGGATCACAGTGCGGTCCTGCACGTTCGTACGGTTACCGATGCGCACCTGGTTCAAGTCGCCTGTTCAGTCGATCGATTACCAGCGCAGTAGGAGAGCAATTGTTCAGCTATCAGGCACTGAGCTTCTTCAACAAGTTGTTCGAGTAGAGAGACAAATCAACTTGTGTAGGCATACCTCGGATGACAACGTTGTACCAGACCGAGGCGTCGTTGCAGATCTCGACGTCGCCGACGATGGTCGCGTTTGGGGCGACCCACACGTCGTGGGCGATCACTGGGCGCTTGTCGTACAGGTTCATCACTTGACGGTGGCGAGAGACTACTCATACATACGGAAAGACAATAATAATACGAACAAACAGTGAGGCTGGGTGTCTGCGTCTCCATTGCAGATCCAAATCTGCATAATCGGAGCTCTTCGCTTTCACTCTTTTTTTTCATCAGGCAAAACAAAAATCGAGAAGCGGTACGATACGTACATCGCTCATTGAAGGCGTTATCGCCAAGGACGCGCAGACCGAGGCGGTCGAGCGCCTGGCCAGTCTCGCGCACAGCGCGGCCCACTTCGAAAGTCACTTTGCGCAGCATGCTAATGGCGTTCGTTCGTTCCGGCGGTTCTCTCGAGTCGCTCTGCTGCGTTCGTTTGCTTTAGCCACCCGACCAAAATGCTGCTTCCTGAGCGTGAAAGAGGGGACCACCACAAAATCGGGGTCGATTTGATCCCCGATCACTCGCTCGACCCCCTCCGGTTAAACCGAGCGAGCGGTCCAGGATTCGCGGTCCCTCGGTCCGACCGGACCGTGCTCGTGGAAGTCAAGTGACTGACCGTCAAGTGGATAATTGTACCCCATGTGCTGACGTAAAATCAAATGGTAGTTTGCTGATTTGGAATCCGTAACGTCGTCATCGTTATTTAGAAACCATGATACTTAAAAACAGCGTGAGACCCCAACATTCCTTCGTACCCGGTTGCCGCGTAAATCGGTACCGACTAGAGCAGAAAGCGCTGATCTGATTGGCCAGAAGAGAAACCATCACTCTCAAGGTTTAACAATTCAAAGATAATATTCATTCTTGAGGGAGTGCTACACTTGGTTTCATTATGGGAAGCTACTCCGGAGAATGTGCTCACAATACAAAGTCAAAGAGCACGTACACTTCGACTTTGTATGCGCGACAAGCAGAATGAATGTCTGTGAGCAGTTTGTGTAAATTCATACCCATTGCAATTTATAGCCTGTCTTTTTGCATTTCTTGAAGCTGTATTCCATTATTGATGGTCAACGGACAAATAGAGGCGCTTTTTTAAACAGCAAAGCACATGCACAGATCGATAGTGGGTTTGTGCATGGTAAAGTGGCCGCCAAAAGTATAGAAACTGTCGATTTTTTATTTTTATTTTTTTCAAAAACTACTGCGTTTTCAGCACCAAATGATGGCTCAAATAAACGCGTTTAAAGAGGCAAACAAGTGCCAAAATCTTCGAGCGTCAAGTCTGCAATCGTCCACACAAAAAGCACTTTACTCATTATCAGAGGTG
>JAADVN010000517.1:0-16975 GCA_023335535.1 Globisporangium spinosum | reverse complement strand
TCGTGACCCCAACTCACCTCCAGTGCGCGATTCCCAAGCTGAACCAACTCTGTTTGCTCGATCTGTTTGTTCACCCATCCAGCTTTTTGGACGACAGGAGCAATTCAGTGAGTTTAAAGGTCGTGTCATCTATCCAGATTCTGTTCGTTCAGCCGCCAAACCGTGTTGTTCACCCGGGGCCGGAAGTGATCATCGGTGCAGCTCCCAGTCTCAGCTCTGAGTCAAGTCGTTGTTGCGTACAGGGTACACTTATCGTTCTGCATCGAGTCACGCTGGGCGTGATTGCTTATTGGATACCTTTCGTTGGTTTCGAAGGATCATCTACGGTCATCAACCTCTCGATTACTGAGAACCAAGTTAGCTACTACTCGGCTGGGAAGTTCCAGTTGGTGGAACGTCCGTCTGTGAATCGTCTATACCCTCCAAGTGGGTTCTTCCCCGTCAAGCTTCAGGAAGTCGAGGTGTTTGGGTCGAGCTTCATGAACAATTCCGACCTGACGTGCATTATTGGCGGCGTCTCAGTACGCAGTGTGTTTGTCTCAGCTTCTCAAGCGCGATGTCCGATTCCAGCACCAGCAGACATCTCTGAGTCAGCCTTCCCGTCGAAATCTCCGTCAACGGCGTGGAATCTTCAAGCTCAGGCAAGATTTTCAAGCTCACCACGGCATCTACAATTGCAAGCGTCTTACCGACAAACGGACAGATCGGAGGCGGGGCGTTGGCTCGAATCAGCGGCGATGGCTTCTCGAGCAGTGTTTTCTATTCGTGTAAATTTGGTGAAATTGATGGTGGTCCAGCCGAGTTTCTCAGCAGCACAGCAATTCAGTGCAACTCGCCACCTGTGGTCAGCACTGGCCCCGTCGAGATCGCAGTGCTTGCAAACAACGTCGCGCTTCCGGACATGCCAGCTTCGTTCACTTGCAGCCGACTGCCTATCGTGGATCGAGTGGTTCCTGGGATTGTGAAAGTCGGCACCGAATCGCTTCTCGCCATTTCCGGAAAGAATTTCGATGATTTCGGCTCGCTGACTTGCCTATTTGAGCAAGCAAGCCAGCAGTGGAAGGCAAGCGCAGAGCGAGTTGACTCGACATTAATCCAGTGCGCGGCCCCACCGCAGCTCAAGAGTGGAAACAGCAGTGTGCGAGCTCGCTGAATGATCAAGGCTTTTCTGCTCCGAGTGATCGCGCATAGATCTTCGCTCACGAAGAGTTGGACCTCCTGGATGCGTCTCCATCTTCTGGCCCCTCCAGTGGCGGGACTGGTGTTGCTGTTCGCGGGAAGAACTTTGCTCCATCGGAATACCTAGCTTGCCGCTTTGGGAGTCAGCTTGGTCGAGCCGTGTTTGAATCGAATTCGCTGATTCTCTGCGTCAGCCCTGCTTGGAACGACAAATCGACGGAGAAAGTGGTACCAATTCAAGTCGCGCTCAACGGAGTCCAGTTCTCAACGCAAAATATCGAGTTTCAATACTATTCACCTGATTTCACGAATGACGGACTCGAGGTCGTGTATTACGGCAACTTCCTTCTCAACGCCGTGAGCCCATCATTTGGGTCCGTTCTGGGCAACACACGTATGGCGATTCACGGCGCGAACTTCGATGTCGTCAACACGACAGATTTCGTCTGTCTGTTTGGAGACAAGAGTCGGAGCTGCAGATCGTCAACTCAACTGTGGCAGAGTGTGTTAGTCCACCGCATAGAGCCATTGGTGTGTCTGGCACTGATGGTGGCGAAGTCGTGAACTTCTCGATTGGGTACCGAGGGGGAAGTGTCATCTAAGATTACCTTGTCGACAAAGCCCTCAATATCAACTCCGTCTGGAACTTCGAGTACGTGTGGATGCCGACATTGAACTCGGTTAATCCACAATTCGTCACGGGGGAAGATATGGAGACAATCCGAGTATCAGGCGCAGGTTTCAAAGATACAGCGCTGCTGACGTGTTCGATCGAAGACACTCGTACAAGGGCGATTTATCTTTCGCCAATGTTGATCGAATGCGACACGGGGAACTCGCCCCTGTCGACTCTACCGAACGGAGCTTACAGCATTGAAGTCTCCAACAACGCGCAGGATTTCACAAACAGCGAAGTGGAAGTCGTTGTGATGGACCCAATCCAGGCCTTCAGCGTCGAGCCTGCTCGAGGACTTCTGAACAAACGAGTACCTGTACGCATCTCTGGTGCGAATTTCTCGCCACTCTTGCGCTTGCAGTGTCTTATGGGAGAATCCTACTTCGTTGATGCAACGTACCTGTCGGAATCGTGGATAGAGTGTGTGCCGCCAGCTTTCAAGAATCTGACGGTGGTCATGCTTGCCACCTCAGCGAACGGCGTACAGTTCTTCCCGGTGCCCACGCCATTCTCCTATGGAGATGCCATTGTCGTGTACGCAATCTACCCAACCTCGAGACCAGATCGCGGTGGAACTTCAGTTGTGGTGTCTGGCGAGGGGTTTGCCAACGATGAAGACGCATTATACTGCCAGTTTGGAGCTTGGTTCGTACCAGCGCAGGTGCTGTCAGCGACAGAGGTCAAGTGCTTGAGTCCTCCTCACCGCTCGCCATCCCCAAAGGTCGTGAACGTCTCCGTTACCAAGCAGAGTCGCTCCATCCCAAGCTTTTCCGACAGAGACTCAGAAGCCGATACAGGCTCGCTGCTATCGTCCTCGAGCGTGACCTTTTCGTACCGATTGCTGCCTTCAGTCATTGCAGCCAATCCATCAGTGGGAACAACAAATGGGGGAACAGCAGTCCAGATCACAGCGCTTGGAGTCGACGCGGGGAGCTCGATCTGGTGCCGTTTTGGTGACGTCATCGCGGAGGGTGGCACTAATGGTAGCGACGACGGTGACACAGCGGTTTGTGGGTCCCCATCGATGCGGCAAGGCCGAGTGTTCCTGGAGATCTCAACCAACGAAGTAGACTTCAGCGAATCGTTCGTGTCGTTTTACTTTGAGAAAAGGGCTGCGATCACGCAATTGAGCCCTCGCTATGAGAGCTCCTTTGGCGAAACACGCGCTCTCATCACGGGGCATGGTTTCAACGACACGGGCTCGCTGGAGTGCGCTTTTAGCAGTTCCAGAGTTCCAGCAAAGCGGCTATCATCTCAGTCGCTTGAGTGCCTGACGCCTCCAGGCTTCGCAAAGAAGGAGGTGCAGCGAGTTGCAATCACATCTCGCTCAGCGCAGAATGAGATCCAACGCGTCTCGATTGGGATTGACAGCGATGGCCCTCAAGTGCAAACGCTGGTAACGAAAGGGTAGGGGAGGCCCCCCCCCCGAGGTCCAGGGGCTGAGGCTGAGTTCCCCAGCGGCAACGTTGTCCGATCGCATCCAAATCACCACGAGTTGCGCCTACCAACCTCAGACCCAGCGGCTTGCGATTTAGAACTCACTGCAGGTACCAGAGATCCAAGGTGTGATAGTCTCAGCAACTACAGCGCTCGCTGGGTCGTTCACGCTGACTGTTCTTGGATTCAACACAGCCACCATACCGTTTGATGCAACAGCTGCTGCTTTCCAGCAGGCGCTTATCGACGCGACAAATGGAAGCAGCTCGTTTGTTGTCACACAACAGGCAGTAGCGAGCGGTTTGTATGGATCTACGTGGCTGGTGACGTTTACGAGCGACATCGGCGCCATACCGCTCATCAGTGTTCTCTCCAAGAGTCTGAGCGGCACACAAGCAAACGTGGCTGTCTCTCGCGCTCAAGCACCAAAGAGGATGGGGAAGGCAATCTTTCGCTTGCTCATGTGTTGCCGAAACCACGTCAGCTCGCCGTATACCCACGCACCATTTGCGAACTGTGGAGAAGACATTTCGCGGAAATGACGCGGCAACCAATTGCACTTGTTCGACCTATGTTAATCTCCAGTGCGCTCTCGCCATTCGCCCTGTCTTTTGTTGCTGACCGCGCCACTCTCCTCGCTATGCAATGTTGATGACCATACGCGTCGGTAGATGATTCTGTCGGCACATAATCTTGAAAGTGCTCTGTGAGCGAGGTGTTGCCGTATCAGCAAGTGCAAGAAGCGCACAACGCGTCGCCATCATCACGAAGCCGAAGTTCGTGCGCCCAACTGAGCTTGCTTCCGCTTAGTTTCCGGCCTCATGCGAATGAGCGGCTCTCGCTCGCGATCCCTACCTGCTTGGGCGTCGCTGCGGCTTGATCGAGAAGAATGCGGAATCGACAACTCTGTCCGCACCTTTTCGAGTGTCCTGTCGACCATCACTCCGACTTCAACGGGTTTTGTTGAGATGGGTCTGATTCAGCTTTTTCCACAAAAAAGCCCACCCGCCAGGTGAATCAAGCCAATCAGTTCAGGTCCTTATTCAAAGGTAAACAATATTGTCGAATTAATAAAGAAGGCTTCGTATTCTTAGCAAAAAAGCCCAGTGCTTGACTTTATTACCTGATTTTAATGGCCTGTCAAGTAGTGCCAAGCTCGACCCAATCACAACTCGGTGATGCAGTGGTGGTGGCTTGGCTCTTTTGCAGTGTTTGGTCGTGAAGTGGACCACTCCACGAGCGCATCGTCGTTCCAAGCGATTATGGTGGCGCGGGTTCTTTGGCCTGGAGTTGAACTTGGCGCGCGCCACAGCTCCAGATTCAATGTCACTCTCAGAAACGCAACGCGAGCCCCGCATTGCTTGACTTCTTTCGCTTCTTCCAGAGATCCATTCGTCCACTCGCCGCCACCGCACCATGTCGCGCTCCTTCTCGATGCGCAAGCACGTGCCGGCGCTTCTGCAGCGCATGCAGCAGCCCAACAACGCGGTACGCCGTCATGATGTGCAGCTGGGTCGTGGCGACTGATGCCTTCCTTTTGTGTGGCTAACTAACGCGTGTGTATCTTTCCTCATATATATGTTTGTGCAGTTGCTCCAAGCGCGATGGATGAGCGCTGCGACGTCCGCTATCGTCACTCCTGCTGCGCGCAAGCTCGCATTCAAGAAGGAGCTGGAAGACGCGAGACTGCAGGCGCTGGAAGGAGGCGGCGCGAAGCGCACGGCCAAGCAGCATGAAAAGGGCAAGCTGACCGCGCGCGAGCGCATCGAGCTTCTCCTCGACCAGGGCTCTTTCCGCGAATACGACATGCTGAAGTCGCACCGCTGCTCGGATTTCGGCATGGACAAGCAGCAGTTCCCTGGCGATGGTGTCATCACCGGTCGCGGACTGATCAACGGCCGTCTCACGTTTGTGTTCAGCCAGGATTTCACCGTGTTCGGTGGCAGTCTGTCGGAAACCTACGCCGAGAAGATCGTCAAGATCATGAACCAAGCGATGCAGCTGGGAGCCCCAGTGATCGGACTCAACGATTCTGGTGGTGCTCGTATCCAAGAAGGTGTGGCGTCGCTCGCCGGCTACGCCGACATTTTCCAGCTGAACGTGCTCGCGTCGGGCGTCATTCCGCAATTGACCATGGTGATGGGACCGTGCGCTGGTGGTGCGGTGTACTCTCCAGCGATGACGGACTACATCTTCATGTCCCGAGACTCGTCGTACATGTTCGTGACCGGCCCTGACGTCGTGAAGACTGTGACGAATGAAGAAGTGACGCAGGAGGAGTTGGGTGGTGCTGGCACCCACACGAAGACCTCGGGTGTTGCTCACTGCGCGTTTGACAATGATGTCGAGGCCATTCGCGAGATGCGTCGCTTCTTCGACTTCTTGCCATTGAACAACAAAGGTTTGTTATTGTTATTTCTATTCGGTCGATGTTAGAATCGCTAGAAGCACAAGAGCTGAATGGCTCACCCTTTGTCTATCCTTCATGAATATGCAGAAAAAGCACCAGTGCGCAAGTCTGATGACGACCGCTACCGCCCAGTGCCAACGCTCGAAAGCATCGTGCCTCCAGACCCGAACGTCCCATACAACATGAAGGACATCATCCACCAGTTGGTCGACTCGTTTGACTTTTTCGAGATCATGCCTGATTACGCCAAGAACATGATTATTGGCTTCGGTCGCATGGAAGGACGCGTGGTCGGCATCGTTGCGAACCAGCCAATCGAGCTTGCCGGCTGCTTGGACATCAACTCGTCTGTCAAGGCCGCCCGCTTCGTGCGTTTCTGCGATGCGTTCAACATCCCAATCGTAACGCTGGTGGATGTGCCAGGTTTCTTGCCTGGTGTCGACCAAGAGTACGGTGGTATCATCCGACACGGCGCGAAGCTGCTGTACGCGTACGCCGAAGCGACGGTGCCAAAGATCACGATCATCACGCGCAAGGCGTACGGTGGTGCGTACGATGTCATGAGCTCCAAGCACCTGCGCGGCGACATCAACTATGCGTACGTACCGTTTGTTTGTTTGCGTGCTTACTGACCGAAATATTGTGAGCTGTAGAGACTCTAGTCTAATCGCCGTGTGTGTTGATTTGTTGCGACTACAGTTGGCCATCGGCTGAGATCGCTGTGATGGGAGCGAAGGGTGCTGTCGAGATCATCTTCCGCGGCCAGAATGTCGAAGAGAACACTGCTGATTACGAGCGCAAGTTCGCCAATCCAATGGTACGTGGCACTCATTCGTCGTGGTCCACGAGAAACACGGGGTCTAACAGTGTCTTTTTTTTTGTGTGCCCTCTGCAGGTCGCTGCTCAACGCGGATTTGTGGACGACATCATCGAGCCAACCAACACGCGTCGCCACATCTGCGAGGATCTCGACGTGCTCGAATCCAAGAAGCTGGAGAACCCGTGGAAGAAGCACGGCAACATCCCTCTCTAGGCACGTACGCACGTAGACGATCGAGGTCCTCTCTCCTTCCCAATTGTCACCAAGTTGCAGTTTGCGTGTTGTGCCACCTCGCTCTCAGAAATAAACAACTCTTTGTCTAAAACTGTGGCTCTCCGAGCTCTTCAAACGCGCAGCAATCTGTTGGTACAGCCAGCTGACTGGCTGTCCGCGTGGCAGCTGGGAAAGTTGACCCCCTTCCAGTCAAATTCGTCTACGTGTGTGCTTTTCGAATCGTACTTTCCCTGCACCCAATCAAAACTTGGCCTTTGATGAGTGGATCAGCGTACCCCTTAACCTACACTTGAAGTTGCGCGATGTACAGTCGAATTCGCGTGTAGTGGCCACCAGGGTTTTTGCAATCTTCGCGTCCAAGAAACAGCCGTTTAAAGCGCATTCTTGTACATATCAATCAGCCCGTTGTGGCTTGCAGCTAAATGCGCAAAGCTGTATATGTCATGCGAAGTAGGGACTCATTACTCAGACGACGACCAAAGTGCGGCGCTTTAGTAAAACCGTATGGTCTTTATGATTGCATCTAAGAACCTTGGGGCGTCAACGCATGATTGCTCGCTAAGGTTTTGCAAGTATGTGCATGATTCTTACTCGTTTAATGATACGATGTTCTAATATTCTGGACACGAGCAGGGTGTTTGAGGAATGAATTCGACAACAAAGGGATCTGTCTTTAGCAACAAAGTACAGTCCTTCGTGCAACTCGCACGTCCAAGTAGATACAAAATGTACAGTTGAATGCTCGAAGCGGAAGCTACTTCGTACTTATGAAGTAAGCCCTCGAGAATCATTATGGCACCATTCGATGTGTTCTTCTTAAATATCGGGTGTCTCTTATACTAGACGTCCCTATAAACGATTTTCACTGTACTCTCTATCAAAGCGGATCCAAGAGCGGATGGGGGGAATTCGTCTGTTGTTTTGTTTTTGTTCTCGGATGGAGAGATAGATGTGTGGATCGATCATTCCACAATTTCCTCCCAAAGAGCTCCATCCCGATCCTCGCCCGACCCCACTCGCACACAATCCAAAGAAGCCAAGATGGTGAAGCTCGCGCTCTCGAAGACCACCCCGCAGACCGTTTCTGGTGCGTCCCATACACTGCTCGCTATATGATGTAGTGACTGTGCCAATATGTGCGCAGACGTCTTCTCTCCCCCTCGTTGCACCACCAGATCGTTTGACGCTTTGAGCCTTTTTCTTTCTGTGCATGCGTGTGTGTGTGATTCTGGTGGTGTTTCTTACAGCGTTCCTCAGCTTCATCAACAAGAGTCCGTCGCCGTTCCACGCGGTGCACGAGACCATCCAGACCCTCAGCGCCGCGGGCTTCAAGCCGCTCCGCGAAGAAGAGTCGTGGAAGGATGCGATCCACCCTGGCGGCAAGTACTACGTCACCCGCAACCAGTCTGCCATTGTACGTACCTGTTTCCCTCTTCTGTTGCGCGTAATGGTGCGACTTTTCTAACGCCAATCGGTCGTGTGTACGTCTCTCTGTTTATCTATCTGTAGATCGCTTTCGCTGTCGGCGGCAAGTACGAGCGCGGTAACGGCTTCCACATCATCGGCGCGCACACGGACAGCCCATGCTTGAAGGTCAAGCCGATCTCGAACCTGGAGTCCCAGGGATGGCTCCAGGTGGGCGTCGAATGCTACGGCGGCGGGCTCTTCCACACGTGGTTCGACCGCGACCTGGGCATCGCCGGCCGCGTGATCGTGCGCGAGAGCGACTCGAGCTTCCGCTCGCGCCTGCTGCTTGTGAACAAGCCGATCATGCGCATCCCGACGCTCGCGATCCACCTGGACCGCGAGGTGAGCCAAGGCTTCTCGTTCAACAAGGAGACGCACCTGCGCCCCGTGATCGCCACGGCGGCGCGCGCGCAGCTGGAGACCACGACTGGCGGCGATGACAAGGACAAACCAAAGTCCAAGCACACGTCGGTGCTGCTGCAGCTGATCGCCAAGGAGCTCGACATCACGGTGGACCAGATCTGCGACTTTGAGCTCTGCCTCTTCGACACCCAGGGCGGCAATGTCGGCGGCGTGCTGGACGAGTTCATCTTCGCGCCACGCCTCGACAACCTCTGCTGCTCGTGGCTCTCGACGCAGTCACTCATCTCGTCGCTGAACAGCTTGGGCGACGACGAGAACGTGCGCGTGGTGGCGCTCTTCGACAACGAAGAGGTGGGCTCGGACTCGCTCATGGGCGCCGGCTCCAACTTCTTGCAGTCGGTCAGCGAGCGTATCGCGCAGGGCGAGCTGTGCGCGGCGGCGGCGCGCAAGAGCTTCCTCGTGTCGGCAGACATGGCGCACGGCGTGCACCCGAACTACTCGGAGAAGCACGAGCTGAACCACCGCCCGGCGCTGCACGCCGGTCCCGTGATCAAGTACAACGCGAACGAGCGCTACGCGACCACGGGCGAGTCGGCGTTTCTGCTCAAGGAGCTTGCGCGCCGCCACAACGTGGACATCCAGGAGTTCGTCGTGCGCCAGGACACGGGCTGCGGTTCGACCATCGGCCCGATCCTCGCGACCAGCACGGGCATCCGCACAATCGACGTGGGGCTCGCGCAGCTGAGCATGCACAGCATCCGCGAGATGTGCGGCACGGAGGACCTGGAGAAGGCCATGACGTGGTTCACCGCGTTCTTCTCCGAGTTCTCGGCGCTCGACAAGTGCCTCAAGACCAACTAACTGCGCGTAGCTGTTGAGGTGAAGGAAAGATGGAGAGAAGAGCGTTCGTTTGTGCACTTTATATGAGTACCTGGTAGGAATGAAGGAAGAAGAGGAGAAGAACTTGCATCCGCCAACTGTCTAGCCTTGGTCATTTGGAATTGATGAAAAATACATCGTTCACAACATCCCATCGTTTTCTCTCAGGTTCGCAGCTTACTCTGACAGGCTAGCTCTTGGGCTTGGGCAGACGCGCGGGTGAGCGCGGCAGCCAGATCTTGACCGAGAAGTCCGCCGACGCGGACGCCAGAATGGGCTCGGTCGGGTGGAAGTCCACGCAGTAGACGCGGTCGTTGTGCGCGTCGATCTTCTGGATGAGGTACGGCGCCGGCCGCGCGTTCGGGTGCTTGAGGCTCACGTCGTGCAGGTAGATCTTGTTGTCCGCGCTTCCGGTCGCCAGCAGCAGCGTCTCTTGTGTTGTGTCCGGTCGATCCCTGCACAAACACAGTGGAAGGAAAAGAGTATCTATCGTTAGTGATGGAGCATGGTCCAGGAGCAATAGAATAGGCGAGTCCACTCACGTGTCCTGGAAGTCCTCGCTATCGCCGTCCGTGAGCTTGCGCTGCGCGTGGCGGTTGCTCGGCAGCATCAACTTGTACTTGTAGCCCTCGCCGCGGAAGAACGAGCTCTTGATCGGCCAGTTCTTGTTCTTGTGGCCCGTGACGAAGAACGAGAGCTGCATCTGCTCCTGTCCGTGCGAGCTGCTGATGAGCTTCGAGCGCCGGTCGTATACGCGCAGGATGTTGTCGTAGCTGTTCACCGCGAGGAATCGTCCGTCTTCATCGCCTCGTCGGCCGTCCACTGGAGGCGACGCGTGAATGTGCGAGATCGCGTGGTGGCCTGAGTCGTTCAGCTTCAAGATGTCCTCAATGCACGCGTCCATGCGGACGTCCCACGTTTTGATCATGCCCTATTTGGTTGCATTAGATGGCGGAAAGGTCAGCGCGTAAGCCAGCAAGCTAGCAATACAACGAGTCGCCAAAAGCTTCGTTTCACACCTTGCTGTCGCCGGTGATGATGAACTGCCCATCCGGAGATACGTACAGCGAATTCACCGTCGCGTCATTCTGCCACGTCCTGTTCACAGTCGCAACGATGTAAAGAACGCTGCCAGTTAGCTCGCCGTCACGATTCCTCAATGATGGCGCACTCAGTGATCGCACCGCACAACTTCCGCACGCGAGTCCACTTGATGTATGCAGCTCTTGCTTGTGCCGAAGAAGTACTGGTTGTTATCTGATTAAAAGACATACAAAAAAATAGATCAC
The DNA here is from genome assembly GCA_023335535.1 of Globisporangium spinosum. Lineage (NCBI taxonomy): Eukaryota > Oomycota > Peronosporomycetes > Pythiales > Pythiaceae > Globisporangium > Globisporangium spinosum. The sequence continues at coordinate 6,221 of JAADVN010000517.1, read as the reverse complement.
ATTTCACAGGTGACCGGTAAGCATTTGTCACAACAGACTGACCTCACCACCATAACAACAACATAAGCAACATGATAGACTGTCCATCCATCCATCCACACGAACCTGCCATGTTGAAGGAGACGCACTGCACGAGCCCCGGCACTTCGGAGCTGTTGACGAGCTGGCTCTTCTCGACGTCCCAGAGCTTCACCGTGTGGTCGTAGGACGCCGACACAAGCGACGAGCTGTCGTCCGACCAGCTGTAATTGCACACGAAGGGAGACAATTAGCACGCGGCAATATCATGTGAACACACAGTCAAATAAAATACACAAGATATGATCGATATGACGCTGGCTCACCTGACGTCGATGACCAGCTGCGAGTGCTGCGCGAGCGACGCAAGTTGCTGCTGGTTGAACTTGGTCGTGACGTCCCAGAGTAACACTTTCGTGTCAAGCGACCCGGACGCGAGCAGGCGGCCGCAGGGCGAGAACTTGGCGGTGTACACGGCCCCTGTGTGTGCACGCAGCTCCGACTTCTGGAAGAGCACGCGGCCGTCGTCGTCGTACTCATCCGCCTTGGCGCCGTGCAGCGAGTTCGCATGGCGGTCGTAATCGGCCGCTTCGTCTCCGTTCTGGGGCTTGGGCGTCGAGAGTAGATCGTTGATCTGGAAAGGCTCGGACGCTAACGCAGACGGACCCGACGCTGATGTCGACGACGAGGATGAAGCGCCATGGCCACCATGGCGGCTCGAAGAAGAAGTATTCTGCACCGAGTCCAGTCTGGGTAAAGAGAGAGAGAGAGAGGGGTACAATACCTGCATAAGCACACATGTATATGCACATCCACTAATAGCAGATGCTAAGGACGCACTTGAGCGTGAGCTCGTAGACGGAGCGCTTGAGGTCGTGGTTCTCGCGCTCGAGCTTCTCGACGCTGTGCTTTAGCAGCCGGTTCTCCTTGCCCAGCGCCTGGTGCGCAGTCACATGAGCATACACATAGAGATTGAGTGACTGTGTTAGATCCACCACAGCAAAGTAATTGAACAAGGGAGACGCGCCGCCGCCGCCGCCGCACCTCGTACTGCGCGCGCAGATGCGCTTCGGACGCCATGGGGACTTGTGCGCAAGCAATTATCATCCGAGCTTGAGCGAAAAACCCAGAGGGTACTCTACTGCGTCTTCAAAGTACGAGTTCAAGTGTACCACTTCTGGTTTGAGCTCTGCTAAGTACGATCTGGCGTGATGACCAGCAGCTCAGATTGGACGAGTGTGTCTGTCATTCCTGCCACGAAAGAACACTTTGGAAAGCACCAGCAGCAGCAACCACAGAGCAACCACAGAGCAACAAGCACATCACCAGCAATCAAGAGCAATGGCCAAGACCGAGATCCGCGTGGGCGTGCTGGCGCTGCAGGGCGCATTCGAGGAGCACATCGACATGCTGCACTCGGTGCAGCTCACGAACGCCGACGGACAGGCGGTCAGCGTGCGCGCGTTCGCGGTGCGACTCCCAGAGCAGCTCGCGGACGCTGATGCGCTCGTGCTGCCGGGCGGTGAGAGCACGACGATCGGCAAGGTTGCGACCCGTTGGGGACTCATCGATCCACTGAAGAAGTGGGTGGCGGACCAGCGTCCGATCTGGGGCACGTGCGCCGGCATGATCATGCTCGCGCAATCTGCCAAGCACGCCGAAGAGGTGAGCGCAATTGCTGTAGCTGCATGGGTTGATTTGATTGCACATGGATGAACACTGACTGACAGATCTCTGCTCTCTAAACAAAACAGGGCGGCCAAACGCTGATCGGCGGTATTGACGTCGAGGTGTCGCGCAACTTTTTTGGCGCTCAAGTGCGCTCGTTCGAGCTGGCGGTGGAAGGCCCGCCAGGTTTCAACGCGGACCCGTACAACGCCGTGTTCATCCGCGCGCCAGCGATCATCTCTGTAGGCGAATCCATCGAAGAGCTCTCCCGCATCCACGCCGCCAAGCCAGCGGACGGCTCTGACCCAACGGATGTCATCATCGCGGCTCGCAAGGTAACATGTGCACCATGCACCCGCCCAGCCTTGGATGGCGTTGATTTGCTTGTTGAAGTTAATATGTGACTTGATATGTTTGCTTTGATGCTGTAGAACAACATTCTCGTGACGGCGTTCCACCCAGAGCTCACGAACGACAACCGCTGGCACCATTACTTCCTGCAGACCATCGCGCTCCCGCTGTTGTAAACACGAGCGCCGTTGCCTACAGAACGCAGCTGACTATCTGATAGACCGCGAGGCTCATTGGCTCATTCGGAGACCTACAACCGCAGCGCTGTACGTTGTCTTGATGACCTGGTGATGCAGGCAGGATGCACTTCAGGCGAGTCGTAAGAACGCATTCTCAACCAAATTGATTGACGACATAACAACCCAAATAGAGCAGGGAAGGATGGAAAACACAACAAACACAACAATGCGTTCCATGTACAGCCTCTTGACAAACTATATTCTAGTGCGAGAAAGAAAAAGGAGATGAGTGGGTGTGGGTGTGTGCGGGGAAAGGGAATAACAAGAGGTTCATAGGATTTTGCTCTTAGCCCTGCACGGCGTCCATCGCGAGACTCGAGTAGTACTTGACGTCGGCATCCGTGTCGTTCACTAATTCCGAGAGGCAAGGTCTGCAAAAGAGAGAGTGTAACAACAAGAGGGTGAGTGGTTGGCTGAGTTTCAAAACACTAAGCATCGGAATCGTACGTGCATCACATACCTGACTTGGGTCGACACGATGGACGCGTCCGAATACTTGCACAGTTGCTCTAGCGTCATCGAGGCCACGAATCTAACGTTTGGGATCTTGTCACGAGCGCCGCGCACCGCCAGGGCAAGCATGCTCGTCAGCAACTCCCCCGATGCCTTCTCGGTCGCGAGCTGCTTCAAGCCGTGCAGCACGTTCACACGTTCCTGGTAAATCACCGAGCGGTCGAAAGTCTGCACCAATCGAGGGAGGATGTTGTGGAGGATGTACTCGCTCCCCACGGTCTCAAGCAATTGAGGAAGGATCTTCGTCGCACTGAGGCGCACTTCGCCGACCATGTCCGTGAACGAGCTCATGTAGATTTCCAACAGGTGGTCTTGAAAGTATTGGCTTCCCTGTAAATACATTGAGCGCAAACGTCGTTTGTTAGAGCTGCACAATGTATACAAACAACGCATGAACAAATGCTACGTACAAGGCTGCCGGCAAGAGCTGGGATCGAGAGGATCACAGCTTCACGCACGCGCCACTGCAAGTCTCTCGCGAGGTCCGCGATCGCTGGAAGCAAGATCGCTTCGAAAGACGACATCCACTGCGCGAGGTACTCCATGCGCTTCAGAATGTTGAGGCGCACGTCCACGATCTCATCGCGAAGGAAGAGCAGCAAGAGCGGCGCAAGAGTCGACTTCGAGGTCGCTTCGCCGAGCTTTGGCGCAAGTTCCATGATGGCAATCGACACAGCAGCTGGAAAATCAAGTGCACGCACAACGTTGTTAGCAAAGGATCGCATAAAGTAAATGACAAGCCAGTCGACATCATTCCCCAAAAGGAGTACGCACTTCGGACGTTTGGAGCCGTATCCTGGGACAGTGTCGAGAGCAGCGGGAGGATCTCGCTCGAGAACAGCTCGCTCTTGACGATTGTGATGTAGCCCGACAAGTTCTTGGCAGACGCAGCACGGACTTCAGCTTCGGCATCCTGGAATTATACATAGAGAATGTTGGTATTTTGGTGCTATTTGTCCGCAGTTGAGTTCGGTTTTGACTCAGTACCTGCAACAAGTTGGTGAAGCAAGTGAGGAGTTCCGATTCTGTGATTTGGGATCCCATAGCGCGAGAAAGCTGCACACACAGTCAACCACAGCACGAATGTTAGAAACACAAGCAACGTCGCTCAACACGAACATCGCAATGAAAAAAGTCCGCTACTCACTGGGAAGAAATCCTTCGCGACGCTGAAACGCACGCGCCACGAGCGATCCTCGACCGACGAGCGCACCATCGGGAGGATGTGCTGCGCGTTCTCTTCTGGGGAGAGCAATTGCGCGATCGCAGCGCAGTTCTCGATGGCCAAGAGTCGAACGCTGTCCTGGTCGTCCGTGGTCAATGCGCGGAACAGAGGCAGCACCAGTCCACTGAGGTGCTCTTTCTCTAAGGTCGCCGCGAATTTCTGCACATTGTTCCAATCATACCATCCAGTCACAGTCAATATTATGCCTTCGACGACTCTCAAGTCCAAAACTTCATCATCGTATTAAGAACGTACTCCAATGTTCGAGGCCGCAGCGCGACGAACCATCGGGGTGTCATCATTGCAGAGCAGCTGGAAGAAACTGGTATATTCGTATCACAAAGCAAAGAACGCGAGTTAGTCGACGACAATCTTCCATTTAAGATCCATGAACAGGTCAGCACGTACTCGCGGAGCTCCTTCTTGCGTCCCGGTTCAGTGAGCTTCTGATACACCGCCGCGAAGAGCGAGCAGGCCGACACGCGCGACGTGAACCAGTCTCCTTCCGTGAGCTTCTTCACAAGCGGCACGAACACATCGCCCGCGTTTGGCACGACAGCCGCTACCTTTTGCAGGGATTCGACAGCCTAGCAAGCATACAAGTCGACAGTTTAGTCCTTCATCCATACAAGCCCAGCTCCACCATCACAATGCTCCTCAGCAAACGCTGCGTACCCGATCGCGAACGACGGTTTCTTCCACGCCAGCAAGCACTTCAAGCGGCTCGACGAGCACGGCAGCGTGCGGCGCACCGCCGACAAGCTCCACGAACCCTCCGAGCTCCTCCGCGAGCGCGACCAGCACCTCGTCTTCGTCCTCCGTCGCCTCTGTGCATGGTTCGAAACAACAGCAAATCGGGTGAGCGGCTTTGTTCTTGATATCAAACGGGGTCACCCTAGTGGATCCAAGCAGGCTTTTTACCTTGAAGGAACGGCAGCAGCTCCGAGCGCGTGCGGTCCGCGCCGAGCGCCTGCGCGACGGTTCTCAGGCGTCGCATCGCCTTGATGCGCGTCTCCACTTCATCGCTCTTCAACTCCTCCGTGAGAAGCGCAATCGGGTACACTTCGTCTTCTGCTGCTAACAAACACGATCCGTCCGCACGTACATGCATACACAAACAACGTTAGCATGTAACATTATCATAATCATGCCCTCATAGTCCCCCAAGCACCACCACTACTCTCATCTCCCCAGGATCGTTCCATGGTCATGTTCAAGCTGCTCAATTTGTCATCACCGGCAGAGAAAGCAGGGAGGAGACCCACGTGCACACGCACATACAACCGCATGCTCATGTTACTTTACGCATGCACACGCATGTGAGGTCCCTCCCTCCCATACACACGCATACACCTCGTGATCACGCACCCATGGCTGCCGCGTTTGCTGCTGCTTTCCCCTCGTCTCGCTTTTGTTTTGTTTCTGTTCTTGCGCTCGCTCGCCTTGCCTTGAGTTGTGCCGCCGCCCCCCTTCCCCCTGATTCAGAAACCTCAAGTATGAAACCCCACAATACCCCAATTGAGCAACTCCAAAAGAGAGAAGAAGACAGTTCTCCCTCTTCCTCCTCCTTTTTGAGGAGAGACCGGTTCACAAATGACGGTCCGCCCCACACAATCCAGCAAATTAGAATGTGAAGTACAATTTCCATAGCAGCATTCCAAACTATCAGCGTCACGATGAATACCTGTTGAAGGCCCTCGCAGCACTCTCAGAACACAGAGCATAGAGCGATGCGATGGAGATCCAAACGCACACACTTTCGACAGTTTCCGGCCAGAACCAGCGATAGCAGTCAAGGGGGGAGAGGGAGGTTCTCCTTTGTGGTCAACTCGGTGCTGACAACAACGAGAGAAAGCAGATTCAGAGGCACGGGTGACACAGGTTAGTACAGTAGGAGTGTTAGTCGGTCGCAGTCGTCCGAGGTCCAAGAAAGCGAACAGGTTGGGTGGCGCAGCTTCACGCTATAAGATTTGGACGACGCCCAGCGACCACCTTGGAGAAACTTCCAGACGTTGCAGCGCTACTCGTCTAGATTTCTTGAGTACCGTCGGTATCAGGACGATCGCCACGAAGATGTAGCCAAAGTTGGACCAGATGTCGTCGTGCTTCATGTTGAACTCGTCCTCCACGTACTCCTTCACCGTGGTGTGGTCGATGCTCACAGGCATGTTCGTCACCGGCTGGCAGCCCAGCTCCAAGCCGCCGCC
>JAADVN010000516.1:0-16978 GCA_023335535.1 Globisporangium spinosum | reverse complement strand
CAGTACTAGTACATAAAGCAGACCTACCTGAAAGTCGTGTCCATGCGATATCGTGCTTATGCGCACTTGTACGTAAGCAACCGTGGGTCTACCGCAATCTTGAAGAGCGCATGTGATGTAATTATCGCTCGGTGGTGATTAGTTGAAATTATCGTTGTGATAAACAACCTGTACCATCACTGAACGATGCTTATGCGCTGCGGCTGGTAGCAAGAGTTTCTTCAAACCGAGCTCACACAAAACACACATCCGGTGTCCATGGCAAATGACATCCGACAAGCATCACGAGTTTCGCTACACCGACTTTCAACCCTCAATTGAGAACGAGATTCGAGCGGATCAAGGATTCATACATTAAAGGTGCTAACATTTGCCAGCGCACGACCACCACCTCGCAGCGAAGTCGAGTCCCAGCGTCACATGTAATGGCTCATATTTCTCCCATTTGTCCTTCACACCCAACCAGGCAAGAGTTGATTGTGCTGATTCTGGCATTGGCTCGTGATTGCGTTGCCTTGAAGATAGCGAACTGAGTTAAGTTATACAGAAAATTATCATTTTGCAAATCACCCACGAGTGATTGCTCAAGTCTCACTTCGCATCGCACTCCCACGAAGGAAGGAGCAACCGTCCGACGCACACGAGAGATGGCTGCTAAACGCCCGCGTCCTCCGCAATCGTACTCTGTCTGGTCGACCGCGATCGTGGGCGTCGCCGCGCTTCTTGGCTACTGCCTGTATGCGCGCACCCCTGTGCCATCGCCTCATTCTGCGACTTCCTTTGGCGCGCGCACCCAACTTCAACCTCAAGAACCTCGAGCGACAGTGGCTCTCTCCATCCCAAAGCAGCGCGCGCTTGCCGCGGTCGTCGGCGGCTTTGTGAGCGACGCCGCTACCGTGGGGCTTCACTGGATCTACGACGGCGAGAAACTCGCGGGTCTCGTGGCGCAGAAGCCCACCAGCCCCGAGTTCTTCACGCCGCCGTCGTGTCCATTCTACAACTACGAGAGCGGCGCCCTGTCTCCGTATGGCGACGAGGTGCTGCCGCTACTGCAGGACGTGGCCACACGCGGCGAGTTCGACCCGGTGGAGTTCGGCCATGTCTCGTACCTCGCGGCCAAGGCGTACACCGGCCGCTTGAACCACATCTTCAAGGAGCTCGTCGTCAAGGGCGACGCCGGACTCAAGTACCCGGACTTGGCGTCCGAGAGCAAGGACTTCCAGGGCGCCACCAAGGTGCCGGTGCTGCTCGCGCGCTACATCGACGCTCCAACAGACGTTTTCCTGAAGAAGGTGGTGGAAGCCACGAAGGTGCACCAGATTGGGCAGGAGGCTGAGGAGGCCGCCGTTGCGACCGCGCTGCTGCTGCAGCAGGTCGTGCAAGGAGTGTCCATCAAGGGCGCGATCGCAACTCTCCCGTCGAACGACAAGATCGGCGCCACGACGCGCGCGCAGATCCAGCAAGTGATCGACGACGTGAGCGCCAACAAGTTTGAGAACGCTATCGCAGCCATCGCCACGTACGGGAAGCCGTGCCCACTCCCTGGTGTGCTCCAGGGTTCGCTCTTCGTGTTGCTCACCTCGGACAACTACGTGGACGCCGTGCGCGCCAACATGGTGGCGGGTGGGGACAACTGCAGTCGCTCGATCATCGTCGGCGCGGTCTCGGCGGCGGCGGCGGCCCTAGGCACCGACCCTGTGCCAGCCGACTGGAAGCAGAAGACCACGCGCTACGATGAGATCAGAGCGTTTGCCGAGAAGCTCGTCCAGTGATACTTGCTGCTACCTCCAGCAAATGCAGAATTGTTCTCTTTGTAGTCTATACCCACAAAAGAGGGGAATTGTAGGCTACCTCCTTAGTATTTGCAGGTGATAATGAAGCCTACCAGACAAATGCTACTTCTTGTTGTTCCACTTGGCTCTCCCTGACTCTGGGGCAGCAGAAAGCGATGTTCCAGCAGTATACCACCAGTGCTCTTGCTGCTTTTTTAGTGTCAATTGCAGTAAGCACTTCGCGATAGATTGTCGTGCACCAAACTACGATCTCTCTTCATATCAGTCACTATTCTGTGATCCCAAAGTGGTGACTTTAGCAGAACGTCCTCAGCAAAATATTTTTCAGACGCAAACTGGATTTTCCATTACTTCGCAACGATATACATTGGGTTGTATCTGAACTCGACTCAGTCCATCGTAGAGCAAATCGATTCTCATCATGTCATGCACTGCAGGTATCTTTTCGCTCGTGGTAGCCTCTGCGCTTTACCTGAATGGGCCCTCGTTGGCACTCCAGTCGCTCAACTCTACGGTTCTGCTCGCGCACTTCTTCCTCTTCAAGCGTTCGCTCGTGAACCTTTCGCTTCTGCAAGAGCTCTTGGTGTGCCGCAACCTCGTTTTTGCTTCCTCGAGTCTTTTTTTCAGGTTCTGAATGATGTCCACGATCTGCAAGACTTCTGGCTCCCGCTTCTGCTGTTTGCTTGGACCCTCGCGCCCGTCAGCGGCGTCTTGAATTACTGAAACCCGTTTCTGTTGCCTTGGAGCGTTGTCAAGGGTGCTGGGCGACATCGGAAGGGAACTGCCCGTGCTGTCGCTACCAACTACGCTTTCGGTGTTGTAGTCGATCGCCACCTCACAGGTCCTATCAGTTCTGACGGAGCGAGTTTCCGACTCTCATTGAACGCGTTGAGTCTTGCTTTGTACTGCGCGCACCGCTGCAGTTGCCGCCTGTTACTGGACAGAGCCTCCGTCTTCCAGTAGAAGGATCGCGCAGATTTCGTCGTATATATCTCTGTCGATGTTGATGAATTGAGACGGGTCCTGTTTTCGAACATGAGAGTCCTTTTCTCTGTCCTCAACAGCGAGAAGTAATCGTCGAAATCTTCTACAGCATCAGTCGCTTAGAGCTCTGCAATGCACCGCACCATACCATTCAGCGAAGGTCGCATGCATCAGATTGCTGACATTTTCTGCGGAGTCGTTGAGTTCTCGCCGTTGAGCAGGACAAAGCGCTCGTGGATTGTGGGAAACTTGGTTTGTCTGTGCTCGCTTGCTTGACAGACAGGGATGGGAAGCTCGACTGCGTATCTCCACGCCTGCAACAGGTTCGAGATCATTTGCTGGCTCCAGCTGCCGCTTACAAGCGAATCAGCAGCAGCAGCAACGACTGGGTGTGTCTCTCAACTGGGGCTAGCCGCGTCTCTGTTGAGTAGCATGTGCATCACTGCGAACGTGTGTTCGTCCAAGTACATATCCCTGTATAAATCTCGGTATTTTTCGAAGAACGCCGCTCGACGCTGCGCCGCGTTCAGCGAGAACCAGGCGCTCGTTGTACTCCCGTCGTTCTTTCCACCGCCAGCCAGTCTGCTGCTGCCTCCAGCGATGAAATCAAACATAAACACCATCTGCACCAGTTGGTTGTGAACGGCTACCTCAGTTCGCCGCTGGCTCGGCCGTCACACTCAGCGACATCCTGTCAAGCGCGCAGCAGCTGGTGGCGCTCCTCCGACGTCCAGAAGCGTGGATACCCCATCGGTTTGTGTCCTCTGCCTGAACGGACGGACTGGGGGTATTTTTGGTGCAACCTTCACGCAACACGCGAACAGCCTGTATGGCGGCTTGCGGTCGAGCGCGCGGCGGCGTCGTCGGTATCTGAAGACAATCCCAGACTGGTGGACTTTTGCAGATATTGTACGGCCCGCTTTGTTTGAGCTCTGTAGTGGAGAGTCACTTCGGTCGCGGGGCACGCTCACGACGCTCCGTGCGGCGCTCGAGAGCGTCGCCAGGAAGATTTCTGAGATCGAGACAACCAGGTTAACAGCTGCTGGTAGCTACCACACCCGTGACTCATTCTCGCTCTCTCGTGAGATGCGAGAAAGAAAAGCGCTTGGCCTTGGACGTCGATTCGAGGACGATCCGTCGCGGAAAGAGTCTCTACCCAGCCAAGGCAATGACACTCGAGGAGGAACCTCTACAAGAAGCAAACGCCCGACTCGGATGTGCTGCAAATCATGGACCTTTTAGAAAAGTGCTGAGAGAAATGCTCGCGCAGGAAACAGAAGTCGTTCCAAGTACTCAGCTTCAGCTTCAGTACAATCAATCCTTCAGTCGGCTAAACGCGATATGGAACTGGAGAGTGAGTGACGCTGGGACCGCACACATGTCAAAGCTACAGTTGGGCAATTTGTCCAAGCTCAACTGTGCAACCATCTTCCAAATGTCAAGCTCTCAGCAAAAGCTCTCGCCAAAGCCAAAGCTACCGCAAACCACTCACAGCAGCAGGCAAGCAAATACGCAAATGTCGACAGCGAAGAGCCCATGGACGCGAGCTGAGCACTCGCTCCTCCTGCGCGCGTGGCAGGAGGTCGTTCAAGAAGACAGCAGTGGCAGTGGAGTTGGGGAATCCAAGGCTGCCACGGGGGCGCGCGTCTACCGCCGATTCACGGAGCTCACGAAGGGCATGGACAAGCGCACGCAGAACGCCACGTACCTCCAGAAGGCGGTGCTATCGTTCAACTTCAACTTCATCCTGCACTACAACCTCACGCACGGGGCCAACGCCTGGGTTTCGCTCAGTCCCGAAGAGCGCGAGCAGGTGTACAACCGCGAGAAGACTACGTCGTACTACTTTGTGGACCTTGATCCGAGCATGATCGCGACCATGGCGAGCATCCGAAAGCGGCTCGCGAATAGTCCTGGTGGTAGTGGAGCTGCTGGAACCACCAAGAAGCGTGGACCGAAGGCAAAGGCCCTGAGAAGGGTCGTCAACACAAAGCAGGTGTACCGCGCGATCATCGATGCCGAGTGCAGCGATAAGGAGGACGATGAAGACGACGAGGAGGAGGAAGGCGAGAGCAGCAGCAGTAGCTGTGCCAGCAGCAGCAGTGAGTACGAGTCCGACTCGTCGACCGACCAAAGTGTGAAGAACAGAAAGAAGAGGAAGAACTCGAAGGCGAACCACAAAGCGGACAAGAGCATGCGAGTCGATCGATCTGCGATGGTGGAACTCCTGGGTCTGTTCAAGAGAGGCGCTCGGCGCGTGGAGAAGCTGCTGCTCACTGACGACCAGCGCTACCGTCGCGATCACAAGCGCATTCGACGGGAGGGTACTTCTTCGGTCGCAAAGAAAAATGCGCGGGGAAAGTGAAAAAAATTCAGACCTGCGCAGGCGAGTCAGCTACCGCCACCCTCGAAATCGTCGTAAACCAACGGAAGGGCATATCGAGCGGGTGTCTTTTTCTAGTGGGTGTGTGGGAGTCTGCGCAGTGGTCTCGAGTCAGGATGAGCTGTCGAGAAGTTGTGATTCAGACTGTTTGGTGGTGGTCTAGTGCTTTCTGATTTTGTTTCGTTCGCAGTGTGTGAATGCATGTTGCTATTGTTCACCCGAGTTGCCACCCTCACTTCTTTGTATCGATTAGTTTCATCCAGTAGAATTGATGCAAATTTGCTGCATCTATACACTTTTAGGCATTGGTCCGGCTTGGACTTGAGACGGACATGTGAAGTTGTATGCGGTCGGATCTTAAGGTTGGGGGTACTATTCAATGGTCTAGTGTGTGCCACTGCAGCGGGAGAGTTCAACGGTCTGACCGTCAAAGTTCCTCTGTCAGCCAGTCGTTTGACTCGCTCAAGCAAACCCAAAGAAACAAACAGAGTCGCCCACCTGTCAGAAAATCGGCAATGAAAAAAGCTCAACAAAAGTAACCTGCGGAAGTCCGTGATCACCGCCAGGGTCTCCCTCATGACGACTTCCGCGTCGAAGTCGAGTACGACAGCGACAAAGCGGTCGTCTGACTCGGCCACAAGAAGTCGAAGCAGCAATGGTACGAAGTTCCTCGCCTCGATTATACTGGCGCTCTGCCAGCAGCTCTTAGGCATAAAGCATTTACTTGGCTCCTGTTGTGTATTTTGCGGAAGGCGTCACTGAAAACACCACAAGTCTCAAGTGGCTCTGCTGAGTCTGTCGCTCTGGTGAAAAACGGCGACGACTTTGTCTTCGACGTGAGCGTAAATCTGATGCTCGAGAGCGAGTGGATCTTGGAATCGCGCTATCGATTCCCTTTGCGGCGTGTTAGTGTGAGCGACACACAGGTCGACGATCTGCGCACCCGACTCCAGGGAGCTCGCGACGAGATCCAGGAACTTGAAACGCTCAACCGGAAGCTCGAAGACGAGAACCGTCGGTTGCAAGCAGCAAGCCAAGAGGCGAGTACTGAGCTCACTCAGCTGCGTGCCAGCGTCGAAAATCCCAAAGGATCCATTCGAAAGTTCAGAGAAGCCAATCAGCGTTTGCAAACAAAAGTTGAGACACTGGCATCCGATATTGCTCCGCTACATGCAACTATCGAGCAGCGGAGTGAAGCGTCCCAAGACGCACGAACTCGGGTCTCGGAGACTTTCCTTCCCTGTCGATGGTCCGAATCTCGCCATGAAGCGGTCCGAGAGGCTCCAACTCAGCGCTTGGAGACTCGCCCTTTCTTCAGGCGGTTTGGAGGCACTGTAGGAAGAGGAAGAGGGAGGGGAGGTACGATAGGGTATCACCCATACAGTCGACCGGCTCGGAGAAGCAGGTCGAGGGAAAGAGTTTCCTCGGGGACCGATAAGAAAGTGACCTCCAGTGGCTGTTGAAAGTGGTGGGGAGGATGGGATATGAGTCGTTCAAGTGGAGGTGTGGAAAGAATGTTTACAGTAGCTAGTGTTTGGCAATGGCGATTGATTGAGCCAGTAGCCTTCACCAGCTTTTCGTTTCTATGTTCAGGACCCGCATTTCAGCACAACTAACTGTGGAAATCCAAGCCCTCTCTTCGTGCTCCGTAATTTCAAGTGGCTCGGGCAAGAAGCCAAGTCGAGATTGTTTTTCTTCTCACAAGCCAACGTCTGGTTTGTGGGGGAATGACAGCAAGCACACACATACACTTCGCTCGCTTCGAGTCCCCAAACTCACCTCGCGTCTTCATTCGACTAACAACGGAGACTATTGCGCCAAGTTGCGAGTTCTCGACAGTTCTCACAGAGCGAGCACCCATCTGCACATGGAGCTCCTCCGTCAACAATAGCGCCGCGTATGTAATGTCAAGCAAGCCACTTAGCACTTGAAATACTTGGCGTTTTATTTTAATCCCGCGGTGCGCCGTTTCGGGCGAACACAAATGAAATGGAATGGAGCAAGCAAAGGACAGCCAGCGCACACACACACACGCACGTCGTTTCATTTCCGTTCCTTCACATTGCGTCAACTTGGCCCCATCAAGATCAAGTCAAAGGCACCAAAGCGTTCAGCGACCAGAATCACACTTGCCATCTATCTCCCACTCAAGAGAGACACAGATGCACTAAGACAACTGCCACACTGGAGACGCTATGAGCACGTAGACGGCACCAGCGAGCACTCTCGCCGCCTCGTCTTATTCTCCTTTGACAGCTCCTTCCCTCCATCGATTTGCCAGTCCAACATGTCGGTGAGCGCAGCGAAGCTTCGCGCGACGACGTGATTTCGACTCAGCGACGTGGACGCGCTGCTCCCGCCACCGCTGCCTCTGATCAACCTGCCGGATGAGGTGCGGCTCGCGCACACGGGGTACCTGGAGTGCGCCCCACACACCTGCCCGTGCGTCGCCACCGCATCGAGAGCAGTGACGGCGGCCTGGCCACTTTGAAGCCCAACACGGACGGAACGAGCGCCCAGGTGCAGAAGCCGCGTGACCCAGAGCCCATTCTGCGCGAAAGCCGCATGCTGGTCGAGAGCGAAGCCGAGGAGGACGAAACGCGGGAGATCGTCGCGCGCGTGCACATGTATGAGTACAACCAGCCCGAGGTGCAGCAGAACTGCGGCGTGTCCGAGGATACGCTGGTCCTCGACTCGCTCTTTGAGAGCGGCGACCTGCAGCCGCCGAGCGCATCTACCGGCACCACGAGAGCAGCAAGCTGTCCGCGAAGCGTGTGTATGCGTGATCTCATCGTCTCTTCTCCACGGTCTAATGTCGCCTGTCTGTCTTATCGTTTCTAGGCCACGAATACGAGCTGATGATCCACCCAGACATCAAGAACAGCGCGTACCGGCAGTGGTTCTACTTTGAAGTGCGCAATGGGAAGCCTGGCGTCGTGTACAAATTCTCGCTGGCGAACCTGGCCAAGAGCGGCCTCCAGCCGGTGGTGTACTTGGAGATCGACGCGGACGAAAGGCGTCGGCTGGGTGCATCGAGGCACCTACGTGCGCTACAACGTGTCGCTCTCGCCCGACAGCGCGCCTGGGGCGACGCGTCTGAGCTTCCAGTGCGAGTTCGATCGCGAGCACGACCGCGTCTACTTTGCGTGTCTCCAGCCATACACCTACACAGGTTTGAAGTTTGGACCGAGCTGACTAGTAGCCGATTGAATGGAGCACCTCTCATCCACTCATTCAATGATACGACACGTAGATCTGACCGAGTATCTGGAGAAGCTCGAGCGGACCCAGAGCGAGCAGCAGTGTGTCGCCGCACAGAGCTCTGTCAGAGCATCGCGCATAACTCGTGTGACCTGCTCTCCACCACATCCTCTGGGAAAGACGGCATCCCGCCAGATGAAAAGTGTGGTGCGTAGTGTGCCTGTGCGTGTGTGTCAAAGTACTGGGACCTCAGTCAAAGCTCATCAAGCTGTATATTGTTTCTGTCACAATGCCAACTACCGCCGCCAATCATTGTGCTCTCGGTGCGCGTGCGTTCCGGGGAGCCCAACAGCAGCTGGATGATGAAAGGCATGATCGACTACCTCACAGGTTCCTCCAGCGGCGCGCAGATCCTGCGCAAGTACTTCCTCTTCAAGGTCGCGCCGATGCTCAACCCGGACGGCGTGATCAATGGCAACGCGCGTGTGAACCTCGCCGACTGGGACCTGAACCGCAAATGGTCTTACCCGGTTGAGAAGCTCTTCCTCGCCGTGTACCACCTTAATCGGCTGATCGCGAACCTCCAGGCGCGCGACCACGTGGCAATCTACTGCGACCTGCACGGCCACAGTCTCAACCGCAACATCTTCAAGTACGGCTGCTACAACAAGAAGAGCAGCAAGAAGCTGAGCGCGTCGTCGTTCACGGCGGCGATGGGCGCCAGTTCGCCAAGACTAAGCCTTGGAGGTGGCACTGGCAACACCAGCGGAGGTGCGTCGATGCGAGCGAGCGTGAAGAATGACCCGCGCGTGTTCCTGGTGATCATGGCCAAGAACTCGCACTTCTTCTCGTTCGCCAGCTGCGACTTCAAAGTGCACAAGTCCAAGCTCAACACGGCGCGCGTGGTGGTGAGCCACGAGCTGGGCGTGGTCAACAGCTACACGCTCGAGGTGTCTTTCGGCGGCCCGGACTTTGGACCGCACAAGGACACGCAGTTCTCGACCTGGGACCTGGAGGACATGGGCAAGTCCTGGTGCCAGAGCCTGCTCATCTACTTTGACCTGGTTGCCGAGGTCAAGGCGCTGGATGCCGCCCACCGAGAGGAAGAGCTACTGGCGACAATGCGCAACCAGAAACAGGAGGACAGCTCATCCTCTCGGCTCACCTTGGGTCCTGACAGCAAACTCGCGACGTCCGCGGTGACCACGACGGAGATGACGAGCAGTCTGTTGAGCGACTGCGAGGCTACGATCTCCGAGCTGTTTGCGAATACCGAGGTGGAATACGACGGCGAGCTGGCAGACGTGGTGTCGATGGACTCGGACCTTTCAGGGGCCGAGGACGAGTCGATCCCGCCAAACCAGGCAAATGGTTTGTCCGATGGCTACAGCAACGCGCCGGAAGACGGCAACAACCTTCAGTCCCCGGACAAAGCCTCGGCGGGCGGCTCAAGGAGACGCAAGTCGCGCAACGGTCGCAAGAAGTCTGCGGCAAAGAAGAACAGCAACAGCAGCAGTAACAATGGCGCCAGCAAGCGGAGCAAGAGCAAGGCGAAGAAGAAAGACAAGTTCAAAACCAAGGAGCGAGAGCAGCCCGCAGACTAGACAGTAGTAGTATCATCAGCAATATCAGAAGACGTACTGGAGCCGAATGTGAAGAAAAAGTCAACGACTTCCGATGATAAACACAGACGTAAGACCAAATCATCCAACAGCAAGAAAGGGCGATCGAGGAGCTTCCACGGAGTCAAATCGAAACCAGTAGCCTCCGGTTCGGAGGATGAGGGCGAGGGTGACGAAGAGAGAGAAGGAGAAGACGAGGAAGACAACGGTGTGGAAGAGGATCTGCTCGCGTATCAGATGGCGAGTGCTCCTGCGCGAGTGGTGCCGTCGGACGCAGTCGTACTCCCGGTTTGTCCTGGTAGCACCGACAGGAGGCGGCTTAAGACGGTGCCAGTGCGATCAGATGCCCAGAAGCAGCAACGCGACTGTGGTGGTGGTGAAGAAATCATGACAGACGACCAGTTCGCAGCTGACGACCGGCGGTTCCTGTGCCCCACACCGCCGTCCCAGAGAGGTAAAGCGCGACTTGTGCGGACAGGATCGCCGCCGCCGATTGAGCTGCCGCTTGTGAAGCCGCTATCAGTGCTGCGAAGTGGTGGGGGTGGCGATGCGCAGAGGGGAAGTCTGAAGGAGCAGATCATGGAGGCGTACGAACTCACGGGACGAATACCTGGCGGTGCTGGCGCTAGTGGCGGACACCACTCGAACTACTCGGACGATAACGACGGAGAAGGTGAAGGCGACGAGGATGGTGACAACTCGGACGCTTCGTCAGTGCAATCGAGGCCCGAGTCGTACCTCTCTGAGTTCTGAGCAGATGCGCAAAGATCAAGCAACACACAGAAAAAGACACCAGGACCACCAACAGATCCCCAGATCGCACAACAAGAGGAGTCAAGAGCGCTTGTGCAATCGCCATTCTCTGTATTCAGGTGATACGCAAACGGGTGGCAACCTTCAAAGCGACTGAGTCATGGCCCTAGCTGATCTGCTCGCTCATCTACCTGTTCATGAGCAAGCCCGTCATGCTGATCATCTGGCGCTGGAGCTCGCGGATACCAAAGTTCTCCTTCGTGCTCGACACGTGGATGATCGGGTTCATGCTCTAATCGAACGCACACAAGCACAACAGCATCATAAAATAGAATAGAGTCCCAGTGTCACAATCAGAGTCAGTTCAGTCCGTCACAAGGCAATAGACAGTAGCCAAAGCAAAGCCACGTACGATCCGGTCTATCCGCATGGCGATCTGCTGCGCCTTCTGAATCTGCTTGGTCAGCTCCGGGACCGTCACCTAAGAGAACAATGGAACACCACACGCGTAGCATGTCAGTTCTCATGCAATAGTCGCATATACCAATAAGCACAGCACACAAAGCCCTTCCGTACCGTGTCAGCCTTGGTGAAGACCACCTGATAGATCATGCCTAGGTCGTGCAGGTAGTCCATGAAGTCCTCGTCGACCTTGGCGATGCCGCGGCGGCTGTCGACCAGCAAATAAATCGTTTTGAGGTTGGATCCGCGGCGGCGGCGGATGAACCCGCCCACGAGGTCGTGCCACTCGTCCACCACGGCCTTGGGCGCCGTGGCAAAGCCGTAGCCGGGCATGTCCACGAGCGCCAGGTCCGGCAGACTGCCCACCTTGCCGCCGACCGAGAAGAAGTGCAGCTTCTGCGTGCGGCCGGGCGTCTTGGACGTGCGCACAAGGCCCGGCTGGCCCACGAGCGCGTTGATGATGGACGACTTGCCCACGTTCGAACGGCCGGCGAACGCAATCTCCGGGATGGACCACTCCGGCAGGTCCTCCAGGTCGCCCGTGGACGTGATGAGCTTGGACTCGTTCTTGAACAAGCGCGTGGCCACGTCGATCTCGTGCGGCAGCAGCGACGGCGGCTCGTCCACACCCTCGATCGGCCAGAGCACCGGCACGTTCGTCAGCCGCACCTTCTTCTTGGAGATGCAGCGGCGCGCGCCAACGCCTGCGGTGGAGAGAGCAGAGGCGGATGCGGCAGGCACGCGAGACGCGCGCAGCAGGCACATGGACGTCATCATCATCATCGTTGCGCGCAGATTGGTGTTGGGTGAATGCCAGTCATAATGCATTGGTCAAAATCACAAGTCTAGGTGAATTGACCTATTCACAACTTGGCTCCGAATCAATAGGTCGATCACCCTAATTCGGGAAGTGATGCATTTTGCTGTTGTTCGTCGCGACAAAAAGAATAGACGTTGATTCCATCACATTGCTTACAAACACCCAGTCAAACTGCTAAATACGACGCTCAGTTTCTTTTCTTTTCGCCGAGACACAGCGATCGAGAACTCCACTTGTTAGCACGGTGGTGCAGGTGGAGGTCGCAAGGGGCATGTCGGCAGACATGTGTATGTGTTGCTGATCCTTCTCTCCTGCTTCACCTGACAATACGTGTATTGCTGAAGTTGCATGTACAGAATGCCACGTGGATTTGAGATGCCTGCGGTTTCAGTGCCTGCTTTCCGCTTGTTGTATTCTTCGACTCGTCTGTCTGCCTCTCGGTACTTTGATGCGGTTCGTTTTCTCACAACCCCGATTCTGCTCAAATCCAGCCATGCTCTCCTATTGTTCACTGAGCATGAGTCTCCAAACACGAGCCAGCTTAGAGACGTTGCTATTCCGTTTGAGACTTGGAGTATGTCATATCATTGATGCGGTTCGATGCGCTTTGAAGACGGAGACAAACGACCCGTATGAGTTTCATTGGAGATACAATACAAGCGCCACAAAAGAATAGATGGTGGGATCGCGGATCACCAGTTCTTATATTTTGTCTTTGCTCAGTCTTTTCACTTGTCGACACTACTACTTCGTAGCCACACTCGCAACACAGTTCAACACATCTACATGGGAGCGATGTATGCCTTGAGCGACACTGGCGCGGTCTCATTGCAGAGTGCGAACGTGGACGTGGCTTTTGGAAGCGCGCAGTCCTGCTGCTCGAACGGGCCGTCGCTCGAGATGTTGGCCGGCTTGGCGTAGCACGTGCGGATGGCCGAGAGCTGGTTCACGCCGTCCACGGCCGAGCAGAACACCTGGGTGGACTTGGGGTACAGCGCCTGGATCGCCGCGACCGACGGGGCCTCCGCGGCGGGCGATGCCGCCCACTCGGCGATCTGCGCCGTGGCGTTTGCCAGGGACGCCGCGACGTTCAGGGTCGCCTTGAAGTAGGTCACCGCGCTCTGCTCCCAGTTGTCGCCCGCAGCGTCGAAGCAGATGCCGTGCTTCTGGAACTCGTGGTTGTAGATCTCGCAGAGCGAGTCGTAGGCCGTGCTCTGGGTCGGGTCCACCCAGGCGTCGCCCATCTCGGCGACGAGCTCCACCTGGTTCTGGAAGAACTCGAGCGCGTTGTACGGGTGGTTGCCGATCGTGTCGCTCACGTTGCAGCAGCCGGCGTAGCCGTCGTTGTAGTTTGGCCAAAGCCCGTGGATCGTGAGCTCGCTATTGACCACCTCTGGGTTGCACGCGACCCCGTTCGGGTACGGGAGCACGTTCTGGTGCGAGATCGTCGAGTCGACGCCCACGAGCAGGTCGCGGCAGAACTGCGGTACGAAGATCTGCTCCAGCAGCAGGTAGTCAAAGTCGCCCGGACGCTGCGTCTTGGCCAGGCACGCAGGGTCCGAGGTCAGGCACGTCGGTGTCGCCTTCGAGTTGACGCAGATGTCGACGCACTGCTCCTTTGCAGGGGTCGGCAGCCAGCCGCCGAGGTAGTCAACAGCAGTCGCGGCTTGGAACTCGGAAGCGACGAGCGCGGCAGCGAGGATCGCGGACAACTTGACGGACATCGCGGTAGATGGGAGGTTTGAGGCTTTGAGTTGGGAGAGTACGCGCGTGGTGTGCGGCGTTGGGGGGGGTTTGGAAAGTGAGAGAGGAAGACAGCGCTCGGCAGCTTACTCTCGCAGACTTGTAAGTCCTAGATCCTCGGTTGCCCTGGTAGTGAGGGAGTGCCATGGGATCCTGTTGATGATGCTGATGATCAATAGAGCACCATCGGTTCAGCAACGAGAGAAAGAGAGAGCGATCTTGTTTGTCGCGCGCTGACCTTTACGCTTGGCGGTGACAGAAGTGAGCCATTCGCGCGTCAAGAGCGTGGCACTCGCGTTAGCTTACAGTGGGATTCTTTGATGGCTATCTGCACTTTCTGCACAGTGATCATCGTGACAGAACCTGTGACAACCAATATCCCCGACGTATTTACTGATCTATAATTATTATTTTGAAAGGGTTTACCGATATTTACTATTAATTGAGTACCTTCAATAAGTGATATCGAGAGGTCGCGCTTGCAGTGACGTAATGAGTCGCTCGCTCCAAGCACGTGTCCCACTTGCAAGAGAGAGGATCTGAGTGGAGACACCCACCCGCCGCTCGCTCTGTCCAGATGTCAGTCAGTCTCTCTTCCTCCATCAATAGAGCCCTGGTGGTGAGCAATTCGCGTTGTTCATGTTCCTGAGTGCCAGTCAGACTCAAGGCACCAGGATGTGGAATGAGCTCCTCGTGCAGAGGAGATCACCTTCAAGAGCCAGTCACACGATCACACACATATATACACACTCTCTTTCTGTCTGTCTGTCTCTCTCTCCCTCTCTCTCTGCTTGGATACACATCTTTCAATCTTCAAGAACGCTTGCGTGCACGAAAGAAGGCGCTCGGTCGATCACTGGCTCATCAAGATGATCATCATCCATTCGCTGTGTACGTGGGATTAGATATGCCAGGTATGCGCTGCCTATCGTCGCGATCTCGAACATGAGAACTGCGTTTCAACCAACAACTCTCACAAGCGCATAGTGTGTCTACAAAAGCAGTGGAGTAAAAGCCATTTACCTGTTGTCTGCCATTTGCGGGCTGCATGATGCTCGTTAAACAAGAATCTATGAGATGGGTTGAGATCGACCCTACACATGGTGTGGGTGGGACTAGGCAAAATGCTTCTTTCTCTACTTGATGCGCATTGACGACTCGGCAGCTGCGTTTGTTGGCTTGTGTGGGACGAGCAGGTAGGTGTGCTATTAGATGCACTGTTGCATAGTTCTTCACGACTCGTCCCAAAGGAGAAAATCTTCTCCTTGTTTCCTCCCACTCATTTTGCAAAACGTGACTTGCTATCACTCGTGAAGTGAGAAGCATGACAACATACACGCCCGCTCAGGGCTTCCCTACACGAAAGCAAACCGAGCGCGCTCGAGAGGAGGGCAACAGCACAGGCGTGCACGACGGGCCTCTACTCGTTGCTCGCGATGTGCCGCTGGAGAGATGGTTACACTGTTGAACGAACGAGTCGTGCAAATTGATCCGCTTTAAAGCGAGATTTGAAGGCGGCGAGAGCACACTGGACGGTTCTACGCTCGGAAACCTCTACCTCGCAAAGCTTAAGTACCCGGTGCCTATGCAGGTGACAATGGAGATAGCTGTGCAAGTGATTCAATACTGTGACGAACGATTCCGTGTCCTGTATGGAACTAGCGGCGGCGGCGCGATCCTTCCGAACCGCGTGGTGTCCACAAACGCCTTGATTTGCTCAACGTACCGCCCACCAAGCGATCGCAGCGGCTTTCTCTCGCAGATCCGCGTGGTTGTGGGCACCGAGTTCAAGAACAGGACCCTGCAGAGAGCGCACGACTGCGTATCAATGCGCTTTGCGCAGATTCCAAAATGCGGACA
Organism: Globisporangium spinosum; assembly: GCA_023335535.1. Lineage (NCBI taxonomy): Eukaryota > Oomycota > Peronosporomycetes > Pythiales > Pythiaceae > Globisporangium > Globisporangium spinosum. Next base: position 1,357 of record JAADVN010000516.1, on the reverse strand, counting down.
TTCGTGCTGGTGCACATCTACCCTCACGACGTCGGCAGCCGAGACTTGTTCCAAGCCGTGGCTGTGCTCTATCGCCGTTGAGAGCAAGGTCCGAACGAAGTTGGAGGCTTCTGCATCGCAGACGCCGTGAGTTTTGATACGAAACCACTTGGTGAGAGCACCGTAGCTTTTTTCGAGTCTTACATGCTCACCAATGATCAACAGAATGAGTCGAGGCCCAGTGTGCGGATCCTTCTTCCGGCCCCCGTTTGCGCCGTACACAGTTTGCGAAACCCATGGCTGAGTCGTGAAGGATCTGAGGACTCTCCAGGTACGATAAGGGGAGGTGTTGATCCGTTCGTCACTGTCTTTCCAGCAGATCTCTTCTTTGAGACGCGGGTAGATGAAGCGCGCGAAGGCTTTGATTTCCAGAATGAGCCGCCGCTCAAGCTCGACCTCTGGAGGGTAGTTCAGAGCATCGCTCGCTGGGACAGATTCTACGGACTGCTGAAAGGCTTTTGTGTTGATGCTTCATCTCCATAATTATACCCTTTGGCATAAAGTCCTGAATGTCCATCTTGAACGGGAAGTGATAGTCGCTGAAGCTCCCTTCAACGACTTGAACGATCCTCGTTTGCGGCTCCGCACCTTCAAAGCGCAGCGACCAACGTCGACAGGCTGGCAAGCAACATCGCGTGGACATCGTGGAAGCACATCAAGAGAGAACATAACAAAATGGCAGATTACCTAGCAAACGTGGCGATGGATTCGCGCGGAACACGAACCCTGAGAGGGACAACCACAGGAGCAGACAGTAAATGATTCGAGCAAGTGCGGCGCCGCATGGAAAATGACATCCAGGGCAGCACATCACGATTGAGACACACCTCACTCATCTAAATACTCAGACAGTTCCAGGGTTCTTAAGTTTACCAGCTAAATAGAGTACCTTTCTCTCTCTTGAACGATCCTCGTTTGATGTGCAAGCATGCATACACGAACCGCAAGTATACAGGAAGGTATATATTATTGCCAAGGTGTTGGTAGAACTGCCAGCGCCAGCACAGTCCATCGCTTCACCCCCAACGCTCCGAAATCATGCAGATCGGCTACAAACACACAAAATATCAGATCCCCTCTTGTTCAGATCTGTCTTACGGCGCGACGACCACGTATGGCTTGCGAGGAGGGTTCAGCGGCGCGGCGGGAGGAGGTTTTTTCGCCGTTTCCGTCTTGGCAGCCTCCACAAGCACCTCGACCTTCTCCTGTACACGCTGGCCGTAGTGCGCGTCCACTCTGAAGAAGTTGGCGATCGCGCGCTCCTGCACGGGCTTGGACGCCTTGGCCAGCGTGCCGGCGATGTTGGACGTCAGGCGCT